>VYZS01016539.1:14786-34444 GCA_013400695.1 Neodrepanis coruscans
AGGCAGCAGTGATGAGTCGTGAGGGCAATGCATTAATATCAGCTTTCAGACAACAGAGTGTCATAATTAATATGAGTGGCAAATACTTCACTTGAAGTTTTACCTCAAATAGTCTGCTCTGTGATTTGTCTGGTGAGTCACAGATACCATCTGATTTATGTATATTTCATTTTTTTGGGTCCATTTCTAACAAAAGGATTTCCACAATGACAGCTTGGACAAAATAATTTCTTTAATTAATACAAAATTAATACAAAGCCAGGCTCACCTAGACATTGTCTTTCTGTGACTAGCTCATTTAAATACTGAATTCTACCTCCACTTAACCTCCTCCTCCTCGGATCACTTGTTCTGCTCATTGTTAAGGCATTTGGAAAGGAAAATAGAATGTAAACAAAAAATATTTCCTAATCTCCGATGAACTGTTGCTGGTTTACATCACATTATGATAGATGTATGTCACAACAACAGAAACCATCTGTATGTGGAATATTTGGTTTGTTATCCTGCTGTTTTCAGACAGTTCAGGCTTTCAGTGCATCCATACACTCATCTATGGAAAACAGTGCTTGTAGTAACCATCAGAGATGGATAAATATTTAAATGCCAGCTTATCTGATTGAAAATCCAAGTGGTGGTAATTAGTAAACTGGGCCTGAGTCCCTATGTTTGAATAGTGTAACATGCCGCTTTCAGGCTTTCTGAACATGAGTATCCTGCAGGATGCGGTGCCCACCTACCAGGCATTTGAAATGGAGATAAAGATTGGGAAGGTCCAAGTAAACAGAAGAGAAGGAAAGGGACATATCAAACAGTGATGATTCAGTCTTATATCTCTTTTCAGGTGATATATATTCCTGGCATCTTTACAATAATCTTCAGGTCATTAAGTAAAAGACCAATGGCTAACTAAAAAAAACAATCCTGTTATCCCTGTCTACCAGTCAATAGGTGCCATGATGTTCAAACCATGTTACAGATGTCCAACACAGATGTCATGCCTTTGACTGAGCAGAGAATGAATTTCTCATTGCTCTTTTCAGTTTAGAGAGCACCCTCTAAAATCTGCCTGAGTCTATCTCAAACACTGAAGGTGGTGATCAAAATACAGATCAGTTGCTCAGAGCCCTCCTGGCTCAGCACTTCTGCACACAGAAGTGGCTTTCATTCATGATGAAACACTTGCTGTATGACTTGGTTTATTACAAAATGCCTTACTGAGGAAATGTAGCTGTCATTTTCTCCATCAGTGCTGGTGAAACTCTTCAACATCTGGCACTGGATTTATCTTTCAATATAAATTCATATTTGTATTTACACACAATTTAAAAATTTAATTTTATAAAATAAGTTAATATCTATTTTAAAAAACTGAGATGGTGCCTGCCCAGATGCAGGTCAGTTCCAAGCTTGTCTCTGGTGACAGTAACTGCAATCTGTGCTCTATATCCTCTAATAACCTGGTAAATAACTGTGATTGAACCTGAAGTCCTAAGAGCAGCACTTATCACAGCTTCCTTGGACCGTACCTGGGAACAGTGTGAAATGGACAGAAGGAAACTTACATCTTGCTCATCTTTTGGCTGAGTGCTGTGCAAGCATGTCAGCATTGCTAATAGGCAAGCAGAGACTATAATGTGAGATGTGATGTGACAGATACCTATCTGGGAGCTCAGAGTGCTACTCACTGAGCAATATATTGTTGGAGTAGAGTCATATCTTGGCTAACAGCTTCAGCTGTGGTGGTTGTAGTAAGGAGAAGATCCAGGCATGTGAAGACATGGGAAAATGAGCACACAGCGGAAAAGTGGTAGCAGCAACAGCTAGCTGAGGAGGGAAAAAATGTTTTAACTGTGGCCAAGACTTTCTTTTTCTGTTATGTGGTGGCTTTAAGAAATGGCAACAGAGTGCTTTAACTGACATTCCATCTTTTCTTCCTGAATCTCCACTGGTGTGGTTTTGTCTCTCAGGTAAGGTGTGCTGTGTCCACAGCTCATATATACCATGTTCACCGCTTGCATATTTACAACAGCCCAAGTCAGTCACTCATGATGTGAGCAGTGCTCCAACCTCCAAGCACGGGATGCTATGTCTATACACCTCAAAGCTATGCTGGCTCTGTTATCTGATCCCATGAATGGAGCTCAAGGGTGAGTCATAGTCCAAACTGGCACTCTCTGTCATTCATAGGATTTACAAAAGTGCCATTTGCAGAGGAAGAAAAACCTTTGATTTATAGCAGCCCATATTATTCAAAAGAAAGACTATCTGACAGAGACAGGCAGGATGTTAAATCATTACTGGGTTTGCTACTTCTCCCTCAAAGCTAATAGCAAAATTTCTGTGACATGGTTTAGATCAGTTACTGCCATGGAGAAGTTCTTGGGTTGTCTTTAGTTCACATTTAGCTTGTTGATCTACTTGTCTGATGAAGCAGGAGCAGTAGAAAGAGCGGAGAACTGGTAGCCATGAGTAGCTTTCTGTCACGTGTGGGCAGCATATACCACTTACTCCTACAGCCTCTCAATATGATACTTTGTTAGACAGTCCTCCAGCAGGACTAAAAGGGAGCAGAAATGAGAGAAAGCTGATTGATCAGGAGGTCCTCAAAAACTTCACTTTAACAGGAAGGAAAAATAACGTGGATAGATGCAGGACAGACCAATCTAATCATGTAGCCTTAGTATTCATGTGTTTTTAACACATGGGTTACCTTCATCTTCCTATACAGTGAGAGGACTAAGTTTTATACAAATCTGTTGTTAATCACTCTCAACAAAGAGTTGGACCAATGAGATGATACATTATACAAGTATAATGTTTTTTTGTTTGAGTCAAGTGACTCAAGTAAGGAAACTGTATTTCTTTTGTCACAAGTAATGGTTAGAAGAAAGCTGCTCCCCCATACCATACTCTAAAATTATTTCCACCACAAGTTCAAGTCTCTGGACCTCCATGTCCCATGGGAAATGTGTGGAACCTATATCCAAACAAGCTAGCCGGACTGTTTTCCTCTGAAATATATTTGGTCTCTTTAAGATCATTATGTAAGAGACTCTGCATTAGACATTATCCACATGATGTCAATTGTAGTATAACCAAAATGTGTTGAAAAAAGGCATTTCCTCCCAATAGACTTTTAAAAATCATTCTTGACCAGTTCTAAGAAAGTGATATATCTAATTTTGTGACTGATGGATCTTGCCTGTGCGTATTATTTTTTCTTCTATCTTATATATTTCTGTGGCACGTAATTGTAACAATTTAGAGAACACTCTGTTGGTTCCCACTAATAAAAAAGAAAATGTCCCTGCAAAATAAGCAGCCTCTTAGCTTTGAAACAATATTGTTGTGATTTATGTGACAGCTGCCAGGTGTTTTGCTGAAGAAGCTAGAGTGCATAAAAATATGAAAACAAAATGCTTGAACTTAAGTTTAAACTATTTAAAAATAACCTGTTGTGCTCCCTTTGTTTCCGCTGCCTGGAAGTGTTGAGTGCCAGAAGTGTAACACTTGACATTTGAGACAGACAAACATAGCCTACAGATTCTGTGATTGCTTTGCAACCAGCTAGCACTTTTTAATCATGTCTGTTCTTGTCAACACTGGGGGTTGTTTCTAAAAAAGCCAGCTAAAAATGGGAAATAAATTTAATTTCTTGCTCATTTTCTGAGGCTACAGAAACCCTAGAAACCTGTATTTTCTCTGCTTCTCTCTCTGAGACCCACACTTTCGAACAAATTCACACCCTTGCTCTCCTGTTGGATCAAGAGGAGGCAGCAAAGGCACTGGGTAGTTCATGTGCCTCTAAAGGTGCAGATCCATTATTTACTCTGGCAGCAAAGGTGATTTAGCAGTTTCTTGCCAAATGGCCCTGCTTCTTATTGCTGCCCAGATGCCACCACTCACAGGGCAATTGTGCTGAGGCAGCTGTTTGTCGAGCTGTGCTAGAATCAAATCATTCAAATGGTCCAGGTTTAAAAATACCTCCCTTCACTTCAAAAAAACCAACAAAAAATTTGATGTCAATCCAGTGACATTCCCATTCTTAGCACATCCCTGCAAAGAGCTGCAGCAGTGCAAATGTGCAGTGAACCATGGAACCAAAGCAGGAAGAAGTGGATTGGGACCCAAGGGGCAGAACCTGCTTTGGTTAGCATTGTTGCTGCAGAAAACATTCATATAGGTTGTAACCAACCATCTCATCCATCTGCATTAAAGTAGATTTTGAAGACCCTTCAACTTTCCTCCTCACTTCCTCAATTTAAGAGTTAGTGATCTTGTAAAAATAATAGTGTAGTCAAAGTTCTCAACTCCTATCAGGCAGTTTTCTGATATCATGAAATACTTGGCTGGAACCTTTCTTGTACAACTATTTAAAAGACAGACCTAGTCTAACCTAATCACACAGAGTGTCTCTAGCATCCACAGAAAGAAAAAGATAACTCTACAGGGCAATCCACTTCTCTGAGGATGGGAAAAATCACTCTCTGGTTGTGCTTTTCTCTCATCACCCCTATTGAAGAGGATGAATACAATTTGATTGAGTGGATATCTCATTTCTGGATGACTCAAGTTTGGCGATATGGATCCCAGTCTTTGTACCTAAAGTCTACAGAGATTAGTGGTGGTAAAGCCAAAAACAATGTGTAGACTTCATTGTTTCTTAAATATCTAGAAGGCCAAGACTGCATATTTTTCCCCAGCATTAATAGGATAATTGCTAGGACCTAATAAATGAAAATATTATGATAAAGCCATCCCACTCACCTCTTTCTTCCTCTCCACACCCTTTTACAAGAACCTTATACAGATTTAAGTAGAGGCCTGCTTAAGGAAGCAAATATTGAAAGATGCTGAATACCTGCAACTTTGAAACAACTCATCAAGCTCAAAGCTGAGATCCTTATACTGTTTATTCATGCAAAATCTAGTGTGCCAGGTGCTGAGGAGTGCTGAATGGCTGCTTAGTGGGAGTTGTGGTTGCTCAGCACCTCCAAAGAATTGGCATGTAAACTCCAGCCTGGACTGTGCTTATGGGAAAAACAAAACCAACCCTCAGTTATGCATAGTGTACTTCCCACTTCATGAGCTTGCCTGGTGAAAATTCTTGATGCTTATTGAAAGCACCATCTGATGTCACTCAACACCACAGGGGAAAATATAAATCAAAGTGTAAGTATTCAGCACTCTCTCAGCATTGGCCTAATGTGATTAATGCAATCTGAGGTAAACACTTTAGTTATTCCTTATTACTGTTAGGGACCCAAATCAAGGGTTGTGGCTTGTTAGTCTAGGTAATGTGAAAAACAAGCCCTACCCATGAGATCTCCAAGGCTAAGATAAAACTCAGGTAGAAGCTTGACAAGTTACCTAATAGTAATGGACAGACACAATGAAGTGTTGAATCTGAACTGTCTTAAAGGTGTGTGGCAAGGGTTGTGCCATGCTCAGCACAAAGCTTCCTCTCTTAGCAGAGTAGAGTTGCAGTAACAGGGAGAGCAAGGTAGTCTGGGATGAGATTGCAAGGACCTACAGATGCCTGAATCCTAGTTACACTGAGTAGACCAGCTTCTGCATTCTGTTTTTCAGACTCAGATCTTGATTAAAAAAAAAGTTTGTTTTCTGTAAACCTGCAGCTGAAATCTTTGTCTCAGACAATTCCAGCACACTGTACAACTCTTGAGTTGTGTGGGCTGCTGCTGGAAGGTGGAAACAGACTTAATAACATGGACATAGATACTGCTGGCACCTTTTGATGGTTTCTTGTCTTATGTGAAGAGAGCATACCTCAGTCATTGTATGACTCAGAGTACAAACTCTAAAGTGTCACAGGTGTGAAAACAAGTCTAAAACACAAGGAATGTCCCTTGTCAGTTTTGTGCTTGCTTCACTCCTGGCTGGGTGTGACGGAAAATGATTGCTCTTGGAAAGGCACATCGAGGTATTGCAGACCAGCTGAGTCCAACAAGCTGCAGGGAGCAAATGTTTCATCCAGCCAAACCCAGTGGGAATGTGTTGGAGTTCCAACATTGTTTTGCTGACACAGGAAGATGTCATCACAGCAAAATATGAAGGAGTTAACACATTATGAAATACAGTTTTGGCAGTGATGCAGACAAAGATTGTTTTGTTTGAAATGCAGTACCAGCAGTGTTGTTTAACAAGGTAATGCAGTCACCTTGCCAGTATAAATCATTACATTGTGCTTTTGTTATTCTAACATGTAAGGTCCAAATCCCATGAAACAAGCTGCATAATTTAAGACCATAGATAGTACTTTGCTTTAAAGTTAATATTGATTTAATGTAAATTTCTGAATAGTGGCTGCTTAGAATAGCAAGTGGAAGTGCTAAAGGAAGCCTGTCTTGCACAAGAAGAAAAATTACAAGGTACCAGTGTGGATTAAAGCTTAAAAAAAAAGTATAAAGGTGCAGGAATTTTGTTTTAAACTTCTTGCCAGCCCTACTTCTTTACAGCGTGAGAAGAGAAGAAGGCTGTCCCATGCCTGCTTACACACACTGCTGAGAGCTAGGTGCACAAAATTGCACAACCAGTTTCAAAATGACTCTTGGCTAGTTCATGCGCTCTGACTGCCCTTCCAAAAATAAAGGCAAAATTTTCAGCATCTCAGTAGACTAATAAACCTCCTACGCTCCCACACCTACCAAGATCAAGAGAGCACTGAATCCCTTATAACTCAGAAAGTCTAGCCATGTATTCACTGCTGATACCTGACTTTTGTAATCAGGTTGAAAGATTTGCAATCAGCACTTTACAGGGCTGAGAGGCAGATCTTCTATAATCGGGACCCAATTAGCTACCTGCCTTTCAGGTGACGATCTGGCCCCCTGGGCCCAATTCTTTACCATACTTTTGCATAAGCCTGGGAGACAACCCTTCGCACCAGCATCGGTGAAAAGGGACTTTTGCATTCAAGTAGGCAGCTGTTTCTCCCACACTTTTCACCATGCTTGTGCTCTCATTAAAGTATATTAAAAAGTTAGCAAGCAAAAACAATATTCTTCTGCAAGGTCCTTGTCCAGAAATATCCTTTCTGAGTCATGTATGTTATAGTGAGTACCAATGAGTACCTCGCATTAAAAATCTGAATATAAGTCAAAGATTAGTCCACATTTCAAATACTAAAGCTGTATTGAAGATATTTCATTGAAACAAATAGGGCTATTCCAGTTTAAAGCAACCAAGGATCTGGGTCTAAAAATGGCACTGTGAATTCTAATTAGATATGAATAAAGAAATAGGGAGCTACTTTTTTCATACCTTCATGCTGTCTTGTTTGTTGGTGTTATGACAGTTAAATAAATAGGTAGCAACCGGAATGAAGCCCAATAAGTCAATTTATACTTAACATACTATTAGTTCTCACTAATTCTTATGGCACACTTTAACAGTAAGTATTTACAAAAATGCTTAGGGAAATCAACCATCCCATGCATCAGTTCCTCACAAGCATCCCTGCTTCAGTGTTTGTTTCTGGATATGTCTGTTAACATCACTGTTTTGGTAATTTTCTGTTTTAGGAAAATTTTATGAATGATTGAGACATTAAAATTCAGCAGTTACTACTTTGCCATTTTCCCTCTATAGAGCAGTGTGTTGACATCAAATAATTCACATGAGCTCATGATGAAGTTCCCAAAGTAAGGTGAAACCCTATACAAAGAAGTCTGGCAGTATGGCTGTCTTAATTTTAAGGATGTACAATAATGTATATTCATATATAGGAATATAGAGGGGAATAAATCCTGTATATTGCAAGTTAAACTGTGGGTTTAATGATGAAGACATAAGGCATTCCTTAGCTAAAAAATTACCCATTTTTATATATTTTATCTTTAATAGGATTTCTGATACTATTAGAAAGCAGTCTTCATTCTCTTCCAAAGGGATCTGGAAACACTGGAACTAGTAAAATATCTCTGCCTATTGCATTGGTCTGTTAAATATTCAGCTAATTTTAGAAATTCCTTAGTAAAAGGAATATCAAAAACAGCATATATCAAAACAGCATATCACGTCCAGATTCCTTTTTCTACTCTAAGTGTAGGATACCTATGCAAACAAAAGCAGGATATAAACAGAAGCTTATATCCCTGTATTATTTATTTCCTGTTCTTGGCCTGAGTGAAATCGAAGTAAAATAAATATTAAAATACTTTAAAGGGAAAAAAAAAAAAGAAAACACATCCAAGGCAGATTTCATAACAGCAGAACAAGTATCATTTTGAGTGGCAATGCACTGGCAATAATATTTGGCAGTGGTTCACATCAATCTGGAGGCCTAGCTACACAAGCCAAGCTGGCTCAGAATCACTTCTGAACAGGTGTTTTATCACCTTCAGTGCAATAATACTCCAGAGGTCCAAATCAGGACTAAGCCCTTTGGGCACATGCAGCATCCTCACCTGGTGCAACCCTTCCTCTGCCATCGGTCATGGCAAAAGTCTCTCTGACTTCTCCAGCATTTGAAGTCTGGCTCCCCCAAATCTCCATGCTCCCTGCCTCTTCCCCACTTTCCCACTTCATTCTGTTTTCCTGCATGTTGTGAAATCTTAAGGATTTTAATGCAATTCATTTTTTCTTTTTCCATTTGGTCAATCTTTTCTTTCTTTGCAGATTGGTTCTGAACCACACCCTCAAGGACGAGTGGAGGAAGCTCCCATGAGCAGTGAGAGGGGTGATGAGCCGGCTCGTCATGTCTTCTCCTTCTCCTGGTTGAACTCACTGAATGAATGATGACTCACTCTAGCTAGCTTCTGGTGTGCTTCTCCTCGGAGGGACCGTGAACGCAGACAGCCTGGCTGCAGTCAGTGAAAAAACTGGCCTGGAAAGGGACATCTCAGCAGATTTAATTCCCAGGAACTCAGCTGGCCTCCACATCATACCTTTGAGATTACAGACCTGAGAGGGATGGGAGCATGGGGACAAATTACTATACTGTATCGTAGTCAGAGTGTTTTCCAAGAACTTCTTGCTTGCAAGGGGAAAGTAGCAAGACTACAGATGTAGGCTAAGCACTGTTAGTGTTTTGTTACTCACTTTTGCGCACACCCCCTTATAGGTGTAAGTGCTTCACCAATGTTTTTAGCTAAAATGATGGTATGATATTCACTAGTAGCATTCTTTGCCAAAACAGTATCTCTCCTCTGTTTCCTCCTGTGTCTCCACTTTTCAGTGCTGGTGACTTCAGTGACACTATCCATCCTTGGCAGCCCCAAGTCAGGGTTGTGTCTGACAGTACTGGTGTCTCCCAGGCTGCGGAGGCTGAACACAGGAGGGGAGAAGGCAGCTGCCATTTCTGCATTTGCACTTGCTCTTCCTGCTAAGCCACAACAGATGACGCTCACATAAACACTTCATTTGTAAGGAAGATTCCCAGTGGCAGGAATGAGGAAGATGCACACACCTAAAGCACTGGCCAAGACCCCACGCGTGGGTGCAGGACACAGCTTTGAGTATGTGGGACAGATGTCGTAGTTCTTGCCCAGTGTGTTCAGCATTAAACTGTGTCTATGTCTTCTCAGTCATGGGTGTGTGTAGAAAAGGTTCTTACATGTTCTTACATGAAACCAGAATGCGGTGAGGTGGTCACAGGCACTCATTCAAGGTTTAATTTGAAGACCTTACAGTGTGCTGTAGAAAAGGCAGATAATGACTGTCCTGTTCTATGTGCATTGCAGATGTTGATTCATCTAATGAAATCAAATTTGTGTCTTAAAAGAAGGTCTACAAGTTGTACTTAGAGTGGCATTCTGCAGTTTTGTCACTGGGAACAGGGTGTCAGCAGTCAGTGGTATGTAAGAAAGATTGGCAGGCTGCCAGAAGTGCTTGACGCCATAGGGGACCAGGTGTCAAGCTCTGCGTTAGGGTTATATGTGGATCTTTCCCAAAGCCCCGAGCCAGGCCCTCAACTCACTGTTTTGGCAGGAGACTCTGTGGGGCCATGGGGCTGCACGGTGACCCAGCAGGACTGGTGAGCTGGCAGTGCAAACTGGTTAGAAGCCTGTGTGGGTCCAGCCCCTGTCCTGGACACCCGCCACTACTGACCTGAATTATATCAACCTTCATTTGTATCTGTTCTCCCTGGAGAACGCTCCTCCGAGAGTTTTTGTAGAGCTGCATAGGCGAGCTCCACGCAAAGCTTTGGAACTCTTATAGCCCAGAGCGAGTGCCGCCCAGCACCGCCACTTCATCTTTTCCGGCTGCTGGAGCAGCTTTTCCCTGGGATTTATTTCGGGGTGAGGGATTTTCTATTTTCTCCCAATCGTTCTGTAGAGTTCCCCCAGCTCCTCCCGAGAAGTTTATCCACGCTCACTGCCGCCTCCTCAGAGCCCCTGGGAAAGAGCCCGCTTGGGCACCGCCGCCGGGACGGCGGAAGCCGAAGCAGGGAAGAACCTGCTCTTTTGGGGCGCGGGGAGGATGCGCAGAGCCAGAACGAAAAAGCAAAAGAGATGCGGGAGCGCCTCACTACTTTCCCATTGCTGCTCTACGGCGGGAGAAGGCTGCTCGGCGCCGGCCACAGCGGCAGGAGGCAGAGAGCGCCTTCGTGGGGCTTCCCAGGTGTATTCGGCAGCGCTGCGAGGCAACGATTTGCCCTCGATACCACATTCCCGGGAGTATCCTGTGCCGAGGGCAGCGGCGCGGGGCAGCCCCGTTGGGTTGTGCCCCTTGGAGAGCCTGCGGAGACGGGGACTTCCGGGGATGGCGGGGGGAAAAGCATCCCTAGAGGCGATACAGGGCTCCCCGCGGCTCTGGGTGTGGGCGGACGTGGGTGGCTCCCATCCCGTCCCGGTAAGCGCTGAGGGAGGCGGAGCAGCCCTCAGGCGTCTAGGCGAAAAAGTCTATCAAGTCATCTTTACTTTGCAGCTTTTATTAAAAATATAAATATTAAACATTATCTTACACAACCAAATCGACCGAGCGCTGAAAAGATGTTTTATTGTGAAAATGTTTACAGGAAAAAAAAGTGGATTGAAAGTAGCTTACAGAGATTCCCCCTCCCACCTCCCTGCCCCTAGCAGAAAAGTTTTCTGTCTTCTTGGCACCATTTCTTCCAATGCTCACACATCCCTACTTTTTGGCACTAGAATAACTGGGAAATGGAGAAATAAATAAAGGTAGGGGAGGTTACAAATGACACTCGTGTTTCTGCACTTGGTACATGGTTGTGCATGCTAGTCAAGGGACAGAGGCTGTTCGGAGTACACCCTTCAAGGTTTAAAGCTGTATAAAAATAAAGAGATGACATCAGAGCAGCACTATGGTACATCGGACGGTGTAATTATTCTTGTGCTAACTGCGGAATCTCTTTGGCAAGGCGGGGAGGGGTCGTTTCACTTCCCGATTATCTCCATCAGTTTCCTGTTGCTGTGAGCTTGCTGCGCTAACTGCTCGGCTCGGGCCATCTCCAAGACTTCTCGAAGGAGGTGGAAAGTCAGATCCAGAGAAATAGGGGGCTCCTCGGATCGCTTCTCCCTCTCCACGGCCTCACCCTCGGCTTCGCCGTCCTCGAGGCTCCCCGGCGAACGTTCGGGCAGCTGCTGCAGCTGTTGCACCGCCGCCCGGAAAAAGTTGCTGGCGGAGGCTTCGGGCTGTAGGTGGCTGGTGCTGCTGGAAGAGGCGGAGAAAGAGCCAACGGGTCTCTTGTGGAGATTGCCCAGGCGCAGGAAATACTCTTCTCCCATGCGAAGCAGGACAGGCAGAGTTTGGTGCTGCTGCTGCTGCTGCTGTTGTTGCTGGAAGAAATCTGGCTGGTGCAGAGCCCCGGGGGCGGCTGCCGGGCTCTTGCTGAGAGCTCTGCACTCCTGGCAGGGCAGGAGAGCGACCAGCAGGATTCCCGTGGAGACCAGCAGCGGGATCTTCATGGTCAGGGCTCAAACCTGCGGGGACAGACGGGGGACGGGGGTTGGGTTACAGAGACGAGCTGCGGCAGCGGGGAGGGCAGTGCGGGGCCGGGGAGGGGGCGCCCCTGCCGCCGCTGTCCCAGTGCTGAAACGCGCCGCTCCGCGCCCCTCTGCGACGCACACACACAACGCCGTCCGGCCGCGCTCACCCCGGCCCGTCCACCCGCGCCGTCGAGGCAGCCGCCCCCAGCGGAACAGCCCCGCGGGGCGGCTCCGCGCTGCGCCGGCGACAGCTCCCGGGGTCCAGGCTGGGCTGAGCCCCTGCGGAAACTCCACGCGTGTGCGCGGACCCGCGCCTCTACACCCACCCTGGCCAAGGGAGAGTCTGGGGTGCCTGCGGCGGGGCGGCTCTCCCCAAGAGCTTTGGGATGCGAGAGCCCGCTCCTCCGCATGTCCCCGCCCGGCCGGGGCAGCTCCCCGCGTCCCGTGGGACGCCGCGCTCAGCCCCGCTCAGCGCAGGGCAGCGCATCCCGCGCCGCGCCCGGGCGCGGCCCCGTACCTACCTGGGGCGGCAGTGGCGGCGACAGGGAAAGGCGGGCGGCGGCGGGACTCGGCGGTGCCCGGCGTCCCTTCCTCTCGCTTTCCCTCGGAGACGGCTCCTGGCGAACTTGGGATCAGATTTGGTCCTAATCAGAGCCGAGGCGCGGGATTTTTATAGCTTAGACCCTCTCCTGGAATCACGCAGAACTTGCCTAATAAGCTGACGCTCTCCTGACAGCCCGATTGCGTGCCCCGATCTACTGCTGAATAAATCATGGGGGCCCGTCGGAGCAGCGATGGGCCGAGTTTCGCTATCGCAACCCCAAATCTCACGTCCAATTATATCAACAGATATTTATCGCCTCTGCAGTGACGTCAGCCGGGCCGGGGGCTGGGGAGCAGGATGCCCCCCCCCACCCCATTGACAAAAATACTTGAATGAGATTTCCTAGCGAGCGCGTACTATGAGAGGTCACTTCGGGGAAACTTTCCACTCACGGGCCGGCCCGCGGGGAGGGACCCGAAGCAAGTGGGGCCGGGGCTGCTATCCCGGATGGTGTCATTCCCCTACCAGCAATCCTCCCCGGCCCCGCCGCCTCCGAGCACGCCTGCACGGGGCGCCTGTGGCGGGTCGGCACAGGAGGCTCCACGAGGCGCACGTTTTGCGGGCATCCCGCTTTGCTCCAAGTCCGGGGCCAGGCAGCGCTTGTCCTGCAAAAGCGGGCAGGGGCGCAGCCGAATCCCGCAGAGAAGAGGCAGAGCAGGTGCCGGCGTCGGGAACGACCTGCCTGGCCAGCGGGGGAGGGGAAGAAAAGCCCCCGGGGGTGGCGGGAAGGGCCGGGACCGCCGCCGCCAGGACGGCTGGGAGCATCTGCCGGGGCAGAGAGCATAGCCCGGCTAGCGCTGCGCCCGCTCCTCCTTTCACTGCCACCGCCGGCGCCGCCGCCTGCTCGTCCTGGCTCTGGCTCCGCGTTGTCGGGTCCCGCTCCCCTGGTCTGGCCCGTGCTTCTCTCCATTGTCTTCCCACTTCTTGAGCGGAGGTACTATCTGCTCTTTTTCCCCCATCCCCGACTATACTAGCTGATCTTCCCCATCTTTTCAACTCCATGGACGTATGCTTCCCTGTTTGCCCTCCTCAGCTAAGGAGGGTCCTAATCCCGCGTGGAGTTCCCTTTCAAGTACTCTCCCATGTCCATTAGGCTCCAGACCATATTGCAGCAGTGTCTCTAGCTGGATTTCATGACCTCTGATCTCTTCAGGAAGTAGCGCTGCCTATAGAAATAGCTTATGTCCAACACCCATTCCATGTGTAATGTGTGTTCTTCCATTTTTGCAACCCATTATCTTCACCAATGCATCTCAGTTGTGCTTCTCCACTGCCTCCGTTGCAACATCAATCATGTCTTTCTCTTTAAATTGAAAAATTTTGCAGAAAATTTACTGGTTTTATCTTGTCTAGACTGTAAGTGCTTGAGGTCACACACTTGTGTGTCTCCCATCATAGTGAGGAGTTGCAACAGAACGGGTGCTTATACACTTCAATGCTAAATAAGTGATATATCTGCAATCCATTTCCTTAATAAAATAGCAAAGTTCGAACAACTTAATGCATGAGGTTGGCTGCAGCCCAATTCTGAGCATCTTCTTAGGGATGCTATACACTTCAATTTTAGTTATACCTACCTCCAGCCTCAGACACTTTTGGCGACGTGCCAAAGAATCAGATCCTGTGCATCATGAAGAAACAAATGGAAAAACAAGTAATAGTACTGGAGATTTAGCTCTTCATTACCTCTGTTAGCTCAGGCATTCATGAACTGAAATGTGTATTGCAGAACAGAATATATTGTGTAGCTAGTCAAAGCAGAAGCTATTTGTATGCTTTTAAAGCATGTCAGCACAGCTTCCAGTGAGAACAAGAGGTTCAAGGAAACAGGAGCTAAGTTCAATCAGTCGATGGAAAATGTAAGAGCCACTTATTAAACTCAAACCATTCAGATGTGTTCTGGGGTGGATTTTATCGCAGTGTCTGCATTTTTAGGTTTAATATACCCTTTAAAAACACAGAAGTTCTTAAAATAATATGATCATAAATTAAAAGAATGAATTTTGATCCAAATAAATTTTTTAGTGTTGCGGGTTAGATCTGAATAAGACAGAGATGCATCTGTCCAAAAGATTGACACCAGTGAGAACTGGGTCAGGTTATGTTATGTTTTTAATAATTTATAATATTATTTAGGTGCTTTTAGGCAGACTGTTTTGTCCTGTTTGGTCCCTTGAAGAAATCCAGGTATAACAAATGCAACATAAGAGCAGACTAGGATCCTCAAGTTTTCACAAAACCTGTAAAACCTGCCAATTTCTTCTCCCCTTTTTCCTGACCCCTGGCTCTGAGCAGGGTCTGCAGTGTCTCATGCAAGCTTGTTTCTAACCCAATATGGTCTTTAACCCACTTTCCTTATAGATACTGAGTGATGTGTGAGAGGGCTTTTGACAATTTTACATGCAGGGAAGACTGAGATATTTGGATACCTTGATAATGAGGAATATAAAATATCACAGACACACAACCCAAAAAATACTTCCCTCAGCAGTTTAAGTGCGAAATGGACTGTCTAGGAGTATAGAATTCTGTTCACCAGAGTCACTGGATTCCAAGTGAAATCTCAGCTGTCATTTCTGAAGGAGATTACAACAGAAGAAATCATAGGTTCTCATTAGAGGAGTGAAAAAGAAAGACAAGAAGGATATCAGGTACATCTGGATTAGAGTTTTATGCTTAGTGATATAGTTTGAGATTCGCATACCCTACACAAGAAAAATATTCATATTTGACTCATTCTATAAACATCAGGAGCAAACAGAATTTTTACAGTGAATCACAAAATAACATTGTCTAGAAATAAAAAGCAGAAGCAAGGCCCATTTCCTGTGCACTGACTCGATTTGAGTGTACCTGTCCTTTGGCCTTAGTGATCTCAAACTCAGGCACCTACTGAAAAGCAATTATAGCTACTCTAAGGTAGCTAAGGGAAAGCAAAAGCATTCCCAGAGCATGATACATCTCACTGCAGTATAGTACCTTCAGGTTTCTGGAGAAGCTCACCTCATTCCCTTGTCTATAAAGGGAGTGTAGACAACCACCTTAGCCTAGTCACTGAATTTTTAGACAGCTAATGTGAGGCACAAAGAATCCTCTCCTCACTGATTGACCATAGCAGAGAGATCACACAGTTCTAAATATAGTAGTACAGAAGGGATAATGTTAAACTGAGGGCATGGCTCTTACCACAGGTTTTTTTGAAAATGTCCAGCTACAAACATGGAAGGACACACATTAGATGTAGATCAGCTTTCTACCACAGTTTCATTACCACTCCAGCCTTTGTCAGAAGGCAATAAGGATTTTTCTCATCGTTGCATTCAGCAAACATGTCCACATCATCTCGTAGAATCCCTTCATGTGATCACCATCATTCTTCATCCCTGTGATCAGCTCTCTAACATGCACTCTTACAGTCTGTGACTATTTCATTTCACCCTCTGTGAGGTGCCAGAAATCATACACTGACATACATATTCATCATATTTCCATTTCACCTTTTGGTAGTTGTTATACAAAGAGGCTTAAATCAGATGGTCATAAATATTATGTATTCTAGGACAACTGAGAGGAAAACAAAAAAAGAAAAATTCAGGATATTTTATTATGCCTGAAGGTGATAAGTCATTTTAAGAACAAAATACATTTGCCTATTATTCCTCAGCAGGCTGAGTTTGCCAGAGTAATCATAGAGAACCGCACTTAAAGTGGGTTATAAAAATCAATAAAAATAAATCAATTAAATACAAAGGAGTATGTTGTAGGTCAGGATGGAGAACAAAACCGATAAGGAGCTCAGCTATCTGCCCTTTCTTCTAACCTCAGATGTCTTCAAAATTCTCTCATTCACTTTTAATTTCTCTTTCCATTTTTCAATCACCTCCCTCCAGGAAGGCAGTCACATGCTCCTGTCACAGAGATTTTCTGTTTTGTGCTCACCTTTATAGCAGAATTCCACCTGTAACTTGTAACAGGTTTTCCTACAGTCCCGTGAGACAGAGAGGAAAGCACTTTAATTTCCCAAACTTTGCAGTGGGGAAAAATAGCATAAGAGGGTGAAGTGATTTATTCAGCATCCCTCCAGGATTTGTGTATGAAGCAAGAGTGAATCTGTCATTTTCTGAGACCAAGTTCATTAGCTCAACAGGAGGACTATTTTCATTCATGACTTAATATTCATGCTCTTGATACCAGACGGCTGCCCAAGACATAATTTTATGGGCTTGGGGGTCTCAGCAGAAGGAAAAATTCCTCAGGAATATCCTCTCGGTTCCACCATGTCTGGGAAAAACACAGCCGTTCACAGTGGTTCACACACGGATGGATTTGCAGGGGCAGTTTTCCTCCCAAAGCCTGATCCCCAGCTGAGCAGGGGCCAGTGTGTGCTGCTCAGGAATCTCAAGCACGGACCTGCTGGCCCAGCCAGAACTTTCCCTTTGCCCAAAGCCCTGCACACCCAGGGGGATATTCTCAACAGCATATGTAACACAGAGTGGAGCTGCAGCCCTACAGTCTTGGTCTTCACCAAAAAGCACTTGTGAAAGCCTCACAGCATCAGTCTCTTCTGAGCAGGGAAGGGAAGTTGCAGACGGAGGCTGGAAGAATTGTGCAGGCAGCAAGTGCTGCGCCTCTCTCCTCCTGACAGCCCTCATCCAGGGAGGCAACAGCTGACCTTTATATTTACCTCACAAGACTTGTCAGTTGCTATTCTTGCTCTCAAATAAGGGCTGGAGAAGGCTGCGCAGGCATGTGTGTGAGCCCTCTATGCTGTTGATGATAATGCTGCAGGAACTAATCTCACAGTTATTGGTAGCAACAAGGAAATCCATCAAACAAGCACTCCCTGGGAGTGCCAAGCAATTGGTATTCCTGGTTGTCTTGGCGTCTGGGTACATTCGGACATGAGAGAAATTTTGATAGGTAGCTGAGTGTCCAGTCTGTCTGTCTGTCTGTCTTTTGCATAGCCTGGGGCAAGGACAAAGATTTGGGTTTGCATCTCACACACTTCTGGAACAGCCCACTGAAATAATCAGGTTCACCTTAGTTCACAGCAGCAGAAACAAGGACACGCACAGTCAGCAGGGACAGCAGGGTCTGGGCTCAAGTGAGTGAAATGGGGGATGCTGAACCAGGGCAGGGTAAGCACCAGGCACACAGGCCAAGCCACTGGCCAAAAGAAGAATACGGTAGACCTTCAGGAAAGGGGCAGGTCGGAATACCCAGAAAGGTTAAAGCCCAAAACTGTCTGTTTATTTGGCAGTAGGAGAGGGGCAGAGAGGGANGGGAAGTTGCAGACGGAGGCTGGAAGAATTGTGCAGGCAGCAAGTGCTGCGCCTCTCTCCTCCTGACAGCCCTCATCCAGGGAGGCAACAGCTGACCTTTATATTTACCTCACAAGACTTGTCAGTTGCTATTCTTGCTCTCAAATAAGGGCTGGAGAAGGCTGCGCAGGCATGTGTGTGAGCCCTCTATGCTGTTGATGATAATGCTGCAGGAACTAATCTCACAGTTATTGGTAGCAACAAGGAAATCCATCAAACAAGCACTCCCTGGGAGTGCCAAGCAATTGGTATTCCTGGTTGTCTTGGCGTCTGGGTACATTCGGACATGAGAGAAATTTTGATAGGTAGCTGAGTGTCCAGTCTGTCTGTCTGTCTGTCTTTTGCATAGCCTGGGGCAAGGACAAAGATTTGGGTTTGCATCTCACACACTTCTGGAACAGCCCACTGAAATAATCAGGTTCACCTTAGTTCACAGCAGCAGAAACAAGGACACGCACAGTCAGCAGGGACAGCAGGGTCTGGGCTCAAGTGAGTGAAATGGGGGATGCTGAACCAGGGCAGGGTAAGCACCAGGCACACAGGCCAAGCCACTGGCCAAAAGAAGAATACGGTAGACCTTCAGGAAAGGGGCAGGTCGGAATACCCAGAAAGGTTAAAGCCCAAAACTGTCTGTTTATTTGGCAGTAGGAGAGGGGCAGAGAGGGAAGCCCATATCACTGCAACTAAATTGCAGATGGCTGTTGACAGGCTTGTTCCCGGGAGTCTGTGAGGAACTGTCCACAAAAGGCCAGGAGCAGATCAGGGCCTGTCTACCCACCTAGGATGTCCCTATGGGAAAGACCAGGGATGGCTTCAGCCTGCAAACACATCACTGACACCAGGGACCCTTCCTTGCTCTTATGATGTGCAGGATCAGGCCTGCCATCAGCCATTAGTGTCAGCAGCAATGTTTAGTTCATTCAACTCTGAAGCTATGTTACAAGCATGGGGGAACAGGATGCCAGAGTGGTGGCTCTGAGCACCACTAGGAAAACTTTTGAGCACAACGGGGCTGGTATGGCATTTTCCAGGATCCAGGCAGAAGAAATTTGAGCAAACTTCTGAATCTATGTTTTTTCAATGGCCAACCCATTGTTTTGCAGCTGAAAAGAGTAATGGGATAAATGTGGGAGTTCGAATTCGCAGTAATTGAAACCCTCACTCAGTTGCAAAATATCCACTGTGTGTGCTTGTGACCCAGGATTTCCTTCATAATCACAGAATCACGGAATAATTTCAGTTGGAAGGGACCTTTAAAGGTCATCTAGTCTAACACTCCTGCAAAGAACAGAAACATCTTCAACTCAGTCAGACCCCGGTCCAACCCAACCTTGAATGTTCCCAGGGATGGGGCATCACTGGGCAACCTGTTACAGTATTTTACCATCCTTGTCATAAAACTCTTCCTTCTTTCTAGTCTAAACCAATCCTCTTTTAGATTAAAGCCTTTGTCCCATCACAAGAGGCTCTGCAAAGAAGTTTGTCCCCATCTTTCTCTTAAGTTCCCTTTAGGGGACTTAGGAAGGCTGCCCTAAGATCTCCCCAGAGCCTTCTCTTTTCCAGGCTGAACAACCCCACTTCTCTCATCCTTTATTTACACTAAAATGTAGCTGAGCATTGCCTGTGTGAGGGTTGAGAAATTCTTTATGCTGTTTCAAACTATGTAAATTGTGACAGTATTAAAACAAAAACCACGCCAAAGCTCCAAAATCATGATAGGAGTAGTTTCATTGATCAATGCTTTTTATTACAATTCTGTTGGGCCTCTCTCAGCTGTAAGTCTGGGCTCATGCTTGTGTTCCCTGTCTGGCCTCCAGGCCTGGC
>VYZS01016542.1:0-13400 GCA_013400695.1 Neodrepanis coruscans
CCATCCATCCATCCACTGCTCCCCCCATGCTGTTTGACTGCCAGAGCTTCCATGGAGGCGATGGATTCCCTGAGGTATCACGCTGTCAAGCTGTGCCAGCACCACAGCTGCAGCTTTTCCACATTAGAAGTTTCTCCAACCTCAGCTCCCTCTGCCAAGGTTACTGCTGTGACTGCAGTCCCACGCTCCCAGCTCAGGGAAACAGCACGAGGAAGCTCAAGGTTCACCTGCAGCACCGGTGGCGAAGGGTGATGGAGCTTGGAGCACAGGAACTGGCTCGGGAACCAGCTTGGGAACTGTGTCTGGCATCTCAAAAAGGAAACACCAGACTGTAAATATTATTTAGTACATTCCTTCATGAGAAAGCATCCAGAGAGCCGATGGACAAGCCAGAGGGATAGGATGGAATAAGTTGCTTCTTGCCTCAGGCTGCTGCAGACAGTTGGTATTTACCTGACATGCACCCAGGAGCAGAGTTCAGTGCTGTGAGACAGAATAAAACAATGACATTCACCTCATCTTCTCCCAAAGGAATCCTTTATTGACAAGTTTCCTCAATATTTATCTTAAAGAGAAACAATTCCAAACCCAAGCTCCCACAGTCCCTGTTTGACTGGCTCCATTCCTCCCAGGGAGGTCAGTTCCAGTCAAACAAGGAGTGTCAGTGAACGACACTCTACACTCCACCTATGGCATAGTACATCTGCCCACTAACATTTCATCCCCAGGTTTGCAGAGGGAGGGGAGCAGGGGTGGGGGAAATGGAGATTAATCAAATCAGTGTCAAAACTTGCTTCTCTAAAGGGTCAGAGACAGGTTCGGTCCCTCCTGGGTGATAAACCACTAAAACTACCCAGATATGTACATAAGTCTAAAGACCTGAGTAAGTCCCACTTCGCCTCTAAGGCACAGAATTGCTCACTCTAGGTATTTCTACGTGGAGGCACCTTGCCTAGAATAAGATCAGGCCTCTAGGAGAAAACTTGGAAATTTGTCAGCTCCTGAGCAATGAAGTTGGACATCAAAAGAGCAAAACATCCAGTCCCTGGGGAGACTGGGTGAGCTCCGTGACTCTCTGCCAGTTTTGTAAACCAAAATTAGAGCTGGGGCTTTCAACTGAGAAACCCGTCCAGTCACAGCCAGATGTACCAGCTGGAGGAGCCCTCGGAGAGCAGAGCAGAGTCTCTCCAACAATATCCATATTCCAGCCTTCAGAAATTCCTCCTCCAAGAATGAAGGCGTAAGCTGAGAAGGGAGAAGCAAGTTTCATACACTCGGCAAACAGAGTGCACCACTGAATTTAACACAAGAACTGGCTTTATAAGCATGCTGCTACGACTGCATGATGCAAAACTCCAGTGCTCAACAACCAGCTTTAGAAACCTTGCAGTCTTCTCTACAGAAAATAAATCATAAACAAGTAAAGCAGAAGTGATGTAAGGCTTGGAATTCAGCTTCAGAGTCCAAGGGAGCATCGCCCTAATATGATGCCAAAGCTTTTTGTTTGTTTGTTTGTTTGTTTGTTTTAAGCTTTATTTCTTTAAAGTTCATTGCATTTAAAAATAAAGATTCTTAGTTTTGTTAAAGCTAGAGCATTAGTGTAACAACGAGGCAGCTGCTAAGTGAAGTTTCCCTTTTGGGAGCCCAGAAAAAAAATCAACTGTTTACCCCATTTACCAGACAGCTC
The DNA here is from genome assembly GCA_013400695.1 of Neodrepanis coruscans. Lineage (NCBI taxonomy): Eukaryota > Metazoa > Chordata > Aves > Passeriformes > Philepittidae > Neodrepanis > Neodrepanis coruscans. The sequence goes on from VYZS01016542.1 coordinate 1,688, forward strand.
CAATGAGAGCCAGGGAAAACAGTAACGGGAGAAGCCTGGGAGCATCCAGAGTAGCTGCATGGCATGTTCCACACAGAGAACAGAGCCAGAAGCTAAAGCTAAGGTGCTTTAGCTTGCACTTGGCTTCTCCAGTAACTGCCCTCCTCGTGCTTCTCAGGGCCATGATCTGCTCCAAGCTTTGTCGGACAAGGGAAAACTGCTTTTATCTACAGCAGTGGCATTTCTGAGCTACTTGAAGGAAACTCCAGCTTACACGCTCTCCCAAAAGGACAGCAGTGATACATTTAATCTACAAACTTTAGTGTAAAATATTATTTGTGTACAAAACTTTGCATTCTCTTTATTTGACTTGGATCCAGCAGCAGTGTCTATGAATGAAGGATGGATCTCTCCTGACGGGCGCTCAGCCCCTTCTTGGATTCGCATGTTGTTGCTGTGGTGAAGGTTTGGGAGGGAGGGGGCTCTTCCAGTTGTGCACAGCCGTGCAAAGCCACATCCAGGTCTAGAAAGGAGCATTGTCTTGTGGAGACTTGTCCCCAGCTCCCGAGGGGGAATAGAGGCCGTCAGTGCTGTTTTCCCTGCTGCCCACCACTCTGGACTGGAAGGAGAGAAGAGAGTAAGGATGACAAGAAAGCAGCATTGGGAATACCAAGTGAATTCCCCCTTGTCAAGGTCACCTACTGTAGCCAAGACCTCACATATCTGAGAGGCCATTTGCCAGAATACTAGTCTATGGGAAAAACATTGCAGAAATTAAAGTTTCTGCATAAGGCTTCACACTGTGTGTTTACAAGATGAAGCAGACTGTTACCTTTATGGTCCCAACTCTATCTTCAAAGGACTTGAAAGTTGCAGAATTCCTTGAAGAAAGAAGAGGGAAAAAAAAACAACAAATCAAGACAAGTTAGTTTTTAACCACATCAAACAGCACAGTGTGATTGGGCTCTGTGGCCATTCCCCTGCAGTGACACCAGTACCCACAACACCTCCAGCTCCTCATAGCCTTTGGCACAAATCTCTCAGGCACACCAGGCAAGAGCATCACATACAAACTCTGAAGGAAAACATTTATACCACGTGCAATCCACTCAATTTCTGGAGGGAAACAAGCTAAAATCTGGAGGGAAACAAGCCCTAGTTCACTGGGGAATCAAGGTACGTAAGTAGAGAAGAAAACAGCTTTGAGTTTTACAAGGCTTCCAACTAAAAACATTTTGTTTTAAATAATAGAAAGGGAAAGCTGAGAAGGGTTTAAAACAAAGGCTTTGGTTTCCCATATCACAGCCTGTGGGTGGGAAGGGAAAGAGCCATGTGCCTGCACCTATCAGCAGTTCCATTTCCACAGGAGTGATCATTTGCATCAGGAAATGCTCACGAAAACCACAGTGTAATAAATTAATCAGAGCATTTCATATTTCTAGCAAAGAAAACCAGGTCAATTGTTTGACAACCCAACAAGCTGCTTCACTGGCAAAGGATTTCAGGGAGAGCTCTGCACTGAGCTTCCAGACCAGGCAATTACTCATATTGCTGCTCCCCCGGGCCAGGCTGCAGGAGCGCTGGGAGATGACTCGTCTCATCTCAGTTATTTTTGTTCCAAGGAATCGCTTTGTATTTGCAGCCATAAAATAACCTCCCTTGATCTGGAATGAGGATGAACAGAGAGAGCTTCTGTGGGCCTTGTCCAGCCCTGGCAGTTATTTCTCCTGCAAGGAGATCACCACCTCAGGCACCACGAGGGCAGGATGAGAAGGGCACTGGGCTTCCAGGCTGGAGACACTGGGTTCTAGTCAGGATTCATCTTGGTGTTAGCAATGGCTATTGTGAGAAAACTGTAGTCCTGCCCTTCAGCCGCCTCTGAAAGCTGCACATTTCCATCAGATTCTGATGCAACACTGCGCTCAGTCCAAGAACAACAAGGTGCTAACAACAACCATAAGATACTGGGTAAAAAAAAAACAACCCTCAAACAGTCAAACTGCAGGCTGTGGTTAATCCATGCTCAGAGCAAGGTCTGCTTGAGAAGGGAACCAGTTGTACAAGTCAGAACAAAAACCCCAGCAGCAACAGAGGCAGCTGTTCCCCCCCCAGCCCCTCTCAGGAGACACAGGTAGGTGCTACTTTACCTCATGGCTGGCATACTTATGGAGTGGCGAATGGAGTAACTGCTGCTCGGAAGCGTTCGGAACAAGGAGGGAAGAGTTAATGACAATTTCGCACTGACACTGTGCACAAGCAGAGCAACCCTGGGCCTGAAACACTCACTGTCCACACACAGTGGCCAACCCAAGTGGCAAGAGCCTCTCTCCCCCCTTATTTATCTGGCTGCAGCCCAGATTTTAGTCTTTCAGACACGGGACAGTAAATATTTAACTGCAGTTGTGATACAAAAGTCAGTCCCAGGGCATGAGTTTGAGGTAGATTCCTCAATCTGTGTCAAAAGTGTAGGCAAGGCTTAAATAACCAACTTCCCCTTTAAGGTCTGCAAGGGCCTGGCACAGAAACAAATGGTCTTTCAGAGCCTTGAAGAGTATCTTACCTAAGGGAATGCGAGATGGAGTGAGCCCTGGGAGAGGCCACAGGCAGCAGAGAGAAAAGGGAAGAAATGGTCAGACTTGTGCAGAGCTAAACACTAAATGCAGGGACATGGTCACAGAGTCATGGGACAGCAAAGTCAACTACCCAGGGGGAAGCCCCTCAAAATAAATCACAGAAGCAAGCAAAAAAAAATGCTTTTCAATAACTCAAGGCAAGCAAAGTTTCTCAAAGAGCAATAACAGCACCTCCAGCAACTCAGAGCCAGGGTGCTGGGGAGGGGAAGGAGTGGGTGTGCAACAGTAAAACAGAACATTTTTCCTACTCCCATCCATTGCTTTCATATGTTTAAACTTTTGTTTTGTTTTGTTTTACAAACTGAAGTTTTTACCAAGCACCAGCTAAATTGGTAGAGATAGCTCCTTCCCCCAGGTCCCCCCAAGGTCTCTCATACAAAGACAGCATTGCTTGGACTTCAGCGGCAACCTGCAATGGATACCTGCACATTATCTTGCCAAGCCTGCAAATCTCAAAGTTACAGCCCAGAGAACAAATGCACTGCAGCCCAACAAAGATAAGATTAAAGGTGTCATGTTTGCCCCATCATGGTGCCCATTATGAGGTTGGGATTCTGCAATGCAGTAGCATCTCAGAACAACACACCAAGGTTCCCTACTTCTATTAAAAATATTACCAGGATGCTCTAAAGGAGCTTCTCTTGCCAGAGCAGTGTTTTGTTCCACTTAATAGAACTATAACTCTTGTCTTTTCAGCAGGAAGCAGTCATGGCAAGCTGGATGTGAAGTACTTGGCAAGGAGTACAAGGGCTTTTCCTGACAGCCAGAGCAAAGACATTGGGCTTTGTGGTTTCATTTCCCCATGTATCCAAGTCTGCTCTTTGGCAGAACAGACTCCTTGAAATGCTGCCTTTGCATTGAAATAAATTAACTTTCCACTTACTGTTGCTTAAAGGAGAACAACACAGATACCACACGTCCATGCACCAAGCTGCTCTGTATGCAACACCACAAGCACTGGGCTGCCTGTTCAGCATCTTAGACTGGACCTACCAGTAACCCTTTTCCTCCTTCCATGAGGATTTAAAGGTTACATGAATTCAGGAATTTGCAGGCATTTATGGGATCAGGCTAACGTTTCATAATGACTTTGCTTGTAGCATTGCACACAGCAGCAAACTTCATCAGACAACGTGAAGTGCACTGGTGGACACAAACCCACAAAGCAACAAAAAGGAAACACTTCAATTTTGCAGTTTACTGGAATCAGTAAAATGCAGGAACAGAATGTCTAAAAGCCAATTTACTTTTGAACTGTAGGTGGAGATAACAGAAAAAGCCAAACCGGCCAAGGTTTGAAAAAAAATCCCACCCACTAAGGTACATTTTCTCCCCTCAAAGGAATCCAGCAGAGAGCACACGGTCACAACATTAACTTCACAATGTCTCCTCACAATCCACACCCAGAATATTGAAAATTAATTTGACCAGGATACAGCAACCCTAAAGACTTAATCCAGGGGCGTGTTACTTGTATTTCACAGCATTTTGGTCCAAGCATTTTCCATGGAATTATGCCTACACCCTCGGAGTATCCGATGCTCCATCCCATTCATCACGCCTTCCTTGTATTTATCAGCCAGTGAAGGCTGACTAAACAAGGAAATCCCTTCTGTTATCTCAACACTTCCAGTGCTGGAAAACAAAACTTGCTTTACAAGTGAATTTGTAGTGTAAGAGGGAAAAGAAAAACAGAGTACAGTCATGGAAGCTGCAGTGTAGCCTGCGAGGGCTGTCACAGAGATTCTCTGGGAACAGAAATCACCCCACTCGCTCAGGGCAGTGATCACAGCAATACAACAGACTTCACTCCTTGTCAGCTCTGATCACATACCAGAACACTAGAGTTTCACCTGGCAAGAGTGAAAAGTGGGACAGTTCCTGCAAAAACTTATGCTCAGAGTTAAACCTTTTCTGGAACAGAAATAGGAAGGCTTGGATGCAGCACAGGAGACAGAAGTCTGTTTATATATGCACAGAAAAACTGAAAGTCTTAAAAAAATCATTACTGTGTTCCCTCAAAGGGCCACAAACACAAATCCTGCTGAAATAACTTTGGCAGGGATTCCCAAGTGGTAAGGCAGAAGCTGCCTCTATTTCATAACACCTCACCCAAGGTATTAGCTATAAAAAGGAATGCAGATGTTTAATTTGGTGACTGATGCTGAGCAAAAGCATTGCTGCAAAGGCCTGGCTCGTTCCTAGGCCAGCTGATTACACGGTCAGTTTTCACAGTGACTGTGCCAGGCCAGCTCTGTCACCAGGAGAGCCCCCCAGTGCCCCCTCCCTCCATCATCTGCTCCTGGGATGGCACAAACACTTCTCCAGCTGCATGACCTGCATTCTCCCAGCTAAAAGAAAACAGGCAGGGCCAAGCCTGTCCAAACAGCTCCTGCTGGTGGCAACACTGGTTCAGGAGTTCCCCGTTTGGTCCCAAAAAAGCACCATTCCCATCCCTTTGCTGCCAGACTGCAGAAGCCAGGCACCAAATTTACTTATCAGTTTGGCAAAATGTGTTCCCACTACATCTTGTGCCAGTTTCTGCAATCTGCTGTCATTACATGTTAATTCTCTCCTTCCAGCAGACTCCAGGGAGTTTCCAGGAAAGAAAAGTTACAACTTGAATGCTGGAAAGGGTAAGGAGCCAGCAAGTCCTCTGCCAAATTCAGAGATGTGAGCTACTGAAAACACCAAAAAAACACCCTCCAGGAACACAGTAACCAACTCATTGAGGACAGAACCAGAATAAATCAGTACTATGTGATCAGAGGCCAACAAGTTCTTACCACATGGATACTCCCAGCCACAGTGGAATAGGAAATTCCCTACAAAGAATGACAGCTACCCATTCAATCCAAGGTTTGATACAGCATGTTAAATACAAGCTCTAAGAATCCTTCCTTAGCAACCTAAACAGCTTCTGTATATTCAGAATGAGCTCTCAAATCCAAGAAAAACATGGTTCAAGGGATTCTGTATGTAAAACTTGGATGTTGCCCTCAGTGGGGAGGACAAGTCTCTCTCAAAGTTCTGAAGAGCAGATAAATCACCAATTCCAACCTTGAGTTTTGTAAGGCTGAGAAACTCACAAAGCAAGAACCTCAGCCAGGGGAACCAGTCCCCACTTCCCAGACTGGAGAGGTTTAAATGTGCAGTTACTTCAGTGGTCATTTGCTTAAGGAATTGAGATAATTATCAACTACAGGGACAAATTTTTAATGTTGTCATGATCTTCTGAATTAACTGGTATTTTCCAACCAACATGACATAACTGTGCCTGGAAGACATGCTGCCCTTTTCCACGGAATGTCAACACATGGGGCTTGAAACCACATGGAATGCAGCATCCAGACTTTAGTCATAACATTTTAAATCATTACAGGGCACAGCAGGGATGACCCCTCCCTGATCTGAAGCAGTAACACTGAGAAAACACACCTCTATGATACAGCAAGGAATAGAAAGGGAAACTTTAATACCAGTTTCTTACATATGACATAAAAGCTGCAGTGAAACCAACTGACAGTAAAAGGGGGTAGGATGCTAAAAATGTTCTGTGAGTTCTCCTAAACCAAATCAAACTTAAATGCCTTAGAACAGGCTTTATACCACCCATAAGTGATTTAATCTGTCCTAAGTTACAATGCACAGGGCCACACACAAGGTGGTAGTAAATCAACAGCAGAATGCTGCCCACTGAGCAGAAAAATGGAAAAAAACCCTAGTTATTGTCCAAAGCCTCATTCCTGTTTGAAACCAAGATCAAAGCACCGGAGTGCAAACCAGAAATCTTACCTCATGTCACCAAGCTTCCTGCTGATAACAGAACCTACATTGGAAAGGGCTGCTGAAGTCTTCTGTCCTGCCTGGGAAAGGGTTTCCTGGGTCTTCTTGTAACTAAATAGGAAAAAAATATCACAAATTGAAAGAAGAGGTGGGATCTGAAAGTGTCCCCCCCATTTTAGAAAAGCACCCCGTATTAAAGGAAGGAAGCTACGTTAGTGAGCTGCACTGACCTCAGAGAGCCACTTCCAGACTTGCACATATTCAAATCCTTGAAGTTTATAAAAAAGCAGGTAGTGTAGGATTAACCTTTCCATACACTCACTTTACCATTTTGACCACATGTTCTCAAACCTGGCAAGCATTTGCAAAAAACCCAAAGCAAAACCACCTTTCCACGTGGAAGCTCTGACACTACAGAGCTGTAGCCTGTTTGTTCTACAACCATCTTTTGGTCTCCTTGAGAAAACAAATCTGAGATAGAGGTTCCATACTATCCTTGTAGCCTTGAGGAAGTTACAGCATTTGTTGTGGTGTCAGGTTATGGAGGAAAGGGGCAAGAGGCAAGAACAACATCACCATATAGAAAAGAAATGCAGGAATCAGCATCATCTCTACAACTGCAGTTTAGAAAAAAATTGGTAGAGAAGTTTCCTATCAGTTACCATTAACCACAATAGGTAAGAAGTTTGACAGTTTGTATTTGTCAGCTGGTTATTCGAGTTTATACCTGAGCTGGAGAAGACAGACACTTGAGAACCTTTGTTTCCCTCAGATGAGACTAATCTCAGGAACAAAGACTCTTTGAGCCACTTTCATTAATTAATTCTCTTTAAACTATTCCACAGTTGGTGATTAACATCTAGATTTATGTCATTCTTGAAACTATAAAGAAAATACTCGGGCTGGAAAACAAGTTAAACATTTTAAGCTAAATTATCTTATTCCAAATATCTCATTTTGAGATTATTTTTTTTTGCCTGATGAGGATATTTAGGAGAAGGGCATTAAGCAGCCTAATGTTTTCTCATGCCTGAGCTTGCCTGGCTACATGGTGACAGCTGACTTACATCTCCTTCTCTCCAGACAGAAGTGCATGGACAGCACCACAGCACCTGAACTGGATTTGAGCAATCCCAACTACAACACAATGGCTTGTTGGTTTGGAGTTTTTTTTAAGACCACTGCCAAGTATTTCTGAAGAGCAAATGTACACAAGACTCATGCAGAACAGGGCAAAACTGCACCAGCTCTTCCTTCCCTCTTCCTGCTCTTGAAAGAGAATTTCTATAGCCCACATTTTTCAGAGCAATTCCTCTTGAATTCAGCGACTCCAGAAGAACTGGGTGTGTTCCAGCAGCAAGGCCTCAGCACTGCCTCTCCACAGCACAATCTTCTGCACCTCAGGGTGATTTAGGAGTGAACTGATCAGAATTAACACTGTTTGTTCTTACACACGCCTTCCTTCTGCACTCACTGTGTTAGAGGAGGATCTCAACCCCTGCCTTCAGCAGCCAGGCTCCTCCCTGGCTGAGCCCTGTCATGGGATTTGATTTACAGCTGCCTAACAAATATCAAAGCCCTCGTGCTCACCAAAGTATGCAGTGCTGACTCCAGCTCTGCTTGGCACTCTGGTCCCAGAGCTCAGCACTGAGGAATAGTTTGCAGCCTCAGAGGACACCACCACACCATACACATGCTGCAAGCTCACAGGTATTATGTGCAGCTTTAGCAGATAAAGACCAGAGATTTTCCAGCTGTATTTTCCACACCTAACAGCAGAATTCTTATTAGAACTGAAGACTAAGCTGCTTCTGCCCAAGTGCTCCTTCCTCCAGCACAACTGTTTGTGCTGGCACAGCAATCCAGATCAAGGAAATGATCTGTATTAAATATAAACTTGGAAGAACCAAACAGCAGCAGCTGGATCAGATGGCCAGCCTAGTCCTGCATCCCCAGCTCCCACACACACGTACAAACCTCACCAGGCAGGATTCAGAGCCAGAGATGCAAAGAGGGATGAGCAGCTCTAACCCAGAACTGCCATCAGCCACACATGTGGAGCTGCATCTGTGACAGCCAGGGATCAGCTTATAAAAGACTTTAATGCAACTTAACTACACCCAGTCCTGACCTAGAAGTTGCAGCTTCCCTGCAACCACCACGCTCGGGTTTTCCACGGGTTTAAATTCACAAGCACTCACTTTCTTCCCTTAGCACCAGCACAAAGCACAATGGAATAATCCAAATCTGGGACTAATAAATATAAGCTCTCGTTAATACCCTGCTTTACTAACAGGCAGTTGGCTGCAGCAGAAGCTGCAGAATTGATCCCTGCCCTGTGCTGGTCATCCCGTGGTATTCCAACATTTCACTGCACCCCTCTCATACAAACCCTGACAGAGAAGGGCAAGATCTGCACCCCCAAACCCTCCTTTATCCACTGATAGCAACTTCCTCTCACTTGCTTTTACACAGCAATCACCACTCAAGCTGTCTGGCTAAAGACACAAACCATCTAAGTCACCTCATGTCCTGGTTACAGTGAAACTGGAGCCAGGAACAGACTGGGATGGGTTTTGCCCTGCCTGTGCAGAGGGCAAGTCTGTGGCCAGGAATGGCCATTACCAGGAAATTCCACAGCACACAAAGCACTGCAAGGTCAGGAGTGAGGCTCATTCCCAGTTCAGTCAGGAGCCCTGTTAGTTACAATGCAGAGCAGCTCTGAAACAGGAAAGAGGATTCATTTGCATAAAAAACCCAAAACATACAAATAAAACCTCATCCTGGGACTTCCTGAACTTTCCTCTTTGCACTTACTCAACTTTAGACTGGGAGGCAGAACTTCTAATTGACTTCTGAAACACTGCTGGAATCTCACCTTTCAATCCCCCTCACTTCTCCACATCCATCAGCCTCTGCCTTGCCAGCCCCAAGTGTCACTGCCTAGTGCCAAAGCAAGCAGGAAAACTAACCTGTCCCAGCTATTCAGGCCCTAAGTGCTCAACAAAAGCACATTTCCGCCACATTTCTGGTGCTTATGAAGTACAAGGAAACAGATATAACCAGAAGGTTTCTATTCCAGCAGGCACACCCAGGGAGGAACTCTGATTAAACCCCCCTGGAGTCACTCACACTGTCAGCAAGCAAAAAAACCAAGGTCATTCCACTTAGCCAGTGAAATAGTGATAGTTTACAGCTTCTTAATCTAGAAAACACCCAGGGAACATTGAAAGCAGACCTGCATACTTGGAAGTTTTTTGTGCTACTCCTACTTTTTAGATAACCAGCCAGCTCCAGGGACTGCATTTCATACCCTCTCCAGAGAACAGGAAAAAGCTGGCTCACACCTAAGACCTACCTTACCACAGCTTAAATCAGCTCAGAAAACAGTGACACAGCCCACCTGCTCCCACTGCAGCACTGTAAGGGATTGCCCCACATACTGAGGGCAGGGCACAGCCAGAAGGACAAAAGCCAACTTCCATGATATCCTTCCATAATTTAGTCCAGATGAGAATTTAAATTCAGGCATTTAATAAAAACATGGCTAAAAGAGCCTTGCAGTCAACAACTGGCAGAGAAAACAGCTGTGAGGTTTAAGCTGGTTCAGTTCATTTGTGGCCCCAACGTGACAGAGCAGCTGCCCTGGACACTATGGCTGTAATTGTTCTCATCAGGTACAGCAAAAAAAGAAGCTCCTGTTTTCTGCAAAGCACAAGAAGAGGTCAGTTTGGCTATTCCACAGCTTCTCAGCTGAAGGTATAATGTGTGACACACGTCTCAGCCACCCAAGGGTTTCAGCCAGGAATTTGTAGAGTGTCACTTGTACCACAATGAAGTAATTCAAACACTGACCTGAGGAAAAGCTCCCTTTCCCAGAAGAGGCATTTATTGGGTTAAAAAAGTGAAAGCTAGGAAAGATAAATGTCTAAGTAGATCTAGTGGGGGGCTGGAAGCAGGGGCACAGCATGTTAGTGGCAGCAGACTGTCAGGAAAGCATTTGTTAACACTGAAGGTTAAGACACTCACGCTTCTGATTGAGTTAATTTTTCATTCCAGTCCTCCAGTGTGCTGCTGGCTGAAAGATATCTACAAACACAATGGAGGTTAGAGGCAGCACCAAGATTCACTACAGATGCTTCTTTTGACACTTTCCACATTATTAGTGACTCTTTACACTTCAAGTATCAGAGGCTTTATTTCTCTAACAGCTTCAGCCTCTCTGTTACAGCCAGAAGGAAAGAGCTGCTTGAGAGGCAGGGAGACACCTAAGCCCCAGTTTCTTTTATTGGAGCATGTTCAAACACTGAGCACAAAGAAACAAAGCCTGCAGTTCAGAAGGTGTCAGAAACTGAAAGACACTGCATCTTTTGCTCCCTTCCTGCATGCTGTGTGGCAGCTCAGTACTCAAAGCACAGAGCACTGAACTGAGCTTAAGGCCAACAAAACCTGACTGCCACACACAGAGCTCTATTTTAACAATAAAGCACAATCTAGACAAACACTTAAACTTTTGTTTTCTAATCTTCCGCAATCGTGTTTCTCTACCCACAGAACAGTACCTTAGGGGTTGTGAGAACTCACACTGGAGGTACAGAACACCCATCAGCACTACAGAACGTGGCTGCTCTCAGATCAGAGAGCACACAGGTGCTCAGAGGAGGTGACACTTCACAGGCAGCTCAGATTACCCAGAATTCTCTTGCCCCAATTAGATCAGTGCCACCTTGCCCAGTGAGGGGATGCTCCCAACCCACATTTTCTTCTCAGCTAAATAATATCTGCTTCAACACAAGAGAGAGAGACAGAAACTCCAGTGCAGAAAACATTCAAGGGCTGCCTTGGGTTCAGCTCTGCAGCAGGAATCAATGATTCATGTCTAACATGAACAGAGGTCTAATATAATTAAAGAATATATTCCAGATGCAGAAGTAGTCAGATGCTCTTTGTCTGCACTTGTCACCTGCGCAGATACACAGCAAAGACTGTATTTCATGGCTTTCTAGTGCTGACAACAGGAAAAGTTTCACACACCAATGCAGAAGACTTAGAAGCTCATGAAACACTGCCAGTGGCACATCCCCTCCTTCCAGCTACAGGGAAACACCTCCAGCCCCTTCTCTCCCAGGTGGCCACACAGAAAGGCAATAGTCACACTGATTCCTACCACATCTGATGATAAGAAGAGAAACAATTTTACAGTAAGGATAGAGATTCACTAGTAAGACATCTGCTAACAACACACTGACCTATCAATTACCAGCTGAAGGGAAACTGTGGTTAAATTTTTGTCCCCTCTTTTGTTTTTTTAATTA
>VYZS01016544.1:7603-27498 GCA_013400695.1 Neodrepanis coruscans
TCCAGAGCGTCCTCATCCCAAAACAGGCCCTGGGAAACTTAATTTGTTTGTCTGTTTGCACTTTACTTGTCGGGTTTTGTGTGTGCACGGAATAAACTGTGATATTTGTGTGTTTTCTTCATTTTGGGGTGTGTTTGTGGCTTCTCTCGGAATCTCTTGTCCAAAATTGCTAAATTTGTGGTAAAACCACCACAGTTCTGAAACAGAATAAAATTTCTTCCTAATTCTTCCTTAAAGTGCTAATAGAGAAAATGTATTTAAGATTTGCCCAAATGCTTTGCTTTGACTTCAAAAATTTTAGAACATATGAGTTAAAATACATTTTGAAATTAAAATAAACATGTAACCCCTTTACTTTGATGCGGTGGGGTTTTTTGGTGGTCAGCTGGTTGGTTGGTTGGTTGGGTGGGTGGGTTTTTGGGAGTTCTTTTGTGGTTTTTTTGGTCAATTGGTTGTTTTTTTTAGTTTGGTTTGTTTTTTTCTCATTTTTTATGCAATCAGATTTCAAGGAGTTAACATTTTCCATACAAACTTTTCTGTTTATTTCTGAAAATTTCCAGACAGTCAGAGAAAATAACTGGGAACAGGTACCACAGAATTTTTAAATATACCCCACTGCAGCAGGTACATGTACAATAAGCCTTTGCCAGTGCTGCTCTAACCTGGTCTCAGTACAAAGTTCGTGTACCCGCCTTTGTTGCTCCAAATGTTCTTTTACACAGGTAAGCTGAAGGAAAGGTCCATGTGATCCTGTTGGTGATGCTTTTTTATTTATCAATTGATGTCTACTAAAAAAAATAATGTGACTTCAGAGGCCCTCTGTGGATGGAGAAATCTGGAGATCCAAAGTTAGTTTTCCATTTTACCAACATATTGTACTAACTTATAATGACTTTTCTTTTAGCTTAGAACATCAGCAATTTCCAGCGTGGTTACAGCTGCAGGAAAAGACTGGCAGCTAACATAGTCATGAGTCAGTATCTATTGAGATTTGCTCATTACTATTAATTTCCCTATTGCTTCCAACTGATTCAGGAACTACTTATGGAAATTCTTCTTCTGTCTTACTGAAATCCAGTGCTGTTGGTGTCAAACCTGCCAACAGGCGCAGCAATGCTACTGTGATAAAATAAGTCCAATTCTATCCCAATCTTGCTTTCCTAGGGAAGAACAGAACTCATTAAATAATTATCAACTGTGACAAAAAAGTAGCTAGCCAAACACTTGCTGCTAATCTAGGCATGACAGCAGGACTATACCTTTCAAAGCAGTAATTAGCTAGATGAACAACAACATAAGTACCAGACAATGACAAGGAAAGGACTGTCCCTGAAGGACAGATTCATTATTCGTAGGGTTTAGTGTTTGTGTGACTTATGAATATTATTTTGCAGTATAAAATTACACTCCTCTTCTGCTGCCTTTCTCTTTATTTTCTGTGCAGTTTATGGTAGGGGACAGAGAGAAAATATGGAGCTGAAGCCATCAGAGAACAGGTGATGGAAGCTTTGAAAGACCTTCCTTACATTCATGAAACAAGGGTAGGTGCACAGATCTCAAAATAGAACAACATCATCAGCCTGCACTCCCATGTTGTGTGAATAAGAAATCCAGTACTTGCACCCTGCACCTGTTTTATGCTTGGACTGATACTCACCTAGTGTAGATTTGTAGATTAGGTCTAGTAATCCTTATGACTTTTCTTTCTCAACTGGCAGATTCTCAATTGGTGTAAATTGGTGTAACAGTATTGAAGCCACTGAAATAATATGGATTTATCCACAGCATATCCAAAAAAGCAGTAAGTGTTAGACGTGTTGTCCTACCTGCTAAAAGTAAGTACACCAGCCCAAACTGCTTCCATTGAATGTGGAAGGCAGGACAACAATTGCACCTAGAGCTGAGGTTGGAATTACACCCAGCCAAACTTGTTTTCAACTGAACTGTTCAAGTGCTTAAAGTTAAGCATACACGTAAGTGTTTGCAGGATTAAAGGCTCCGTTTGGAATGACAGAATAAATCCAAATAGAGATGGATTAGCTGGCAGGGGGCAGGTGAGGCAGTCAAAAGCACATGCAGTTCATCATATGGCTCTGTAATTTACTACATGATTATCACAACTACATATTTGGTGTGGGGATATAGATATACATTCACACATGTATACACAGAGCCAAACTTTTTTGGCACAGAGACCCCACAGTCATTTCAAATTGAGACTCTGGGCTGCACTTGTTCCAGGGCTGCTTGACTATTGCCAACACACTGAAGCGCCTCAGGCTTCAGTCTGATTCTTTGTTTGCTTGCCCATTAAAGTTCTTATCCCACACTCCCTTTTGGCAGAAAATTTTGTTATTTCTGCTTTATTCTGGCCTAGACCCTTCTCTTGCCTCTGTTCCCATTAACCTATAGCAGCGACAGCCAGGAGCAAACTGAAGCAGCTGGTTGGAGACACTACTATCAGACTGCGAAGCAGCTGTTGTGCAGAGGGGCCACCCTGAAAAACTTCCATTACAGCATTGCTGGGCTTTAGTTTGGCCATTGCAGTTGAAGAATTGGGGAAAAAGAGCACTTTCATTTTCAAACATTTAATTGCTGAAAAATGTAGGGGTGTGTGCAGCATCTTTATTGGATGTCACACAGAAGTAATGCTTTCCAGGTATTTTTTGGCACTTCGTGTCATTATCCTCTTACTGCCAGGATGGAATGGCCCCACGTTACAACTCAGTGCAAAACTGATTTCCAGTTTTGCAGTTTAAATTAATATTTACCAGTTGGTTATTTTTGGCAGTATTTTATTAATAGCACTGATTCAAAACAAATAGCCAAATTCTGCTCTTGGTTACAGCCATATGATATCTGGAGTTAACTTCACTTTTACCAATGCCACCAAGAGCAAACATGGTCATTTTTCTGTCTTTTTGTAATCTGACATTTGCTTTGTCCTTACCTATAGATAGGAGTTGGGCTGCAGTTTTGACTTTGAAAAAGTTAGGATACAGTATTGAGTATAGTTCCAAAATTTATTGATTGGGCATTTCTCTAAATACTTAATAGTACCTGAATCTTACCCTTCAGTAACCAGTCACTTCAGACTACTGTCATGTATATGCAGAAGTAATTCTTGCAAAAGCACTATGAATTAGATCTTCGTTATCAGTAAAAAAAAATAATTACTTCATCAATCATCAATCAGGTGTATTTTAGGTTTATTTTAGGTATTCTAAACTGAAGATGTAGCAGAGTCATTGACAAGAGCATGGGATCTACACTGTAATTTGAATGGACTTGTACCAAGTGAAGTACTTGATGGAGCTGCGCAGAATTTTCTGCATGTACTGTTGCCTCCACATCTCTGTAAATGTGCAAGTTCACATCGCTCAGACTGAATCCACAATGTTAGATATTGATACAAGTAAATACTTCAGCTGTGTCTATAAAAAAGCTATAAAATTGCATGACAGTGTCTATGTAGTTGACATGTGGGCCTAAGCATTGTTGGGCTCGACTCACAGTTAAGAGCTGTACTTTGAGTTACATTCCTGTTTGTCATCTTAAGGGTGGGAAATCACTGAAAGAACAAAGTCAGCCATCAAGTCTGCCAAGCTAAGTTTGCTGTGACATTGATAAATATTCAAGCCAATGTCTTTCAAATGTTATTGTGAATCACCTTCCCCTCCTTCCTTCCCCTGCTTCAGTCATCTTGCTGGCTCAGAATATTCACCTTTGTCTCAGACCTCAGCTGCCTCCACTTTATTGCATAGGATTGCTATTGTCTTTGTCTCTTTTATCCGCTTCACTGTGTCTCATTTTCCTAAAGTATCTGGCACCCACTTTTCCATAACACTGTTCCTTTGTTTCAGGAAAACATAATTTCAGGAGGCAGCAGAAATACAGTTCCAAAGGCCACAGGGTGACATCCTCTCTCACCTGATCTTTATTCATATCAGGGTTTAATGGCTTTTTTTTTCCATTTCTCAAGCAACCTGTAACACCCTTCCTCCCTGACAGGAAGGTACATTTTATTTCTCATAAAAATGTTTTCCTACTGATCTTCTTTTCTTCAGAAGTTTGAGGGGCCTTTCTGTTAAATGTTGGTTTTCTTCTGTGCATGGACCTGTTGACCTGATTGTGGTTTATTACTGTTTTGACACCTTTTTTTCCTTTCTAAATTTGGAGGAACATAGATCCTTTTGCCATTTCCAATTCCCGTTATATTGGCTTCAGCAGCAATCTCCCCAAGCTCTGTTTTTGATTTTGCAGTAGGAACAATTGAGAATTCTCAACATCTGAACTGTTCGGGTTTCTAAATGTAGTATTTTTAACACACAACTAATCTTGTGATTGTGGTTCATACATAATCTACCTGCCTCAGATATCATCAGCAACAACAACAGAAAAAAAAAAGAGTTTCTCTCATTTCTACCATGTCAGGAAAGGATGCTGTTATGCAGTCCTTCATGTACACTTTTTTAGCTCCCTGATGCACTAAAAAAGGACCTAGTCCATTGAAATAATACAAAACCTCAGTTGCTGATGGTAGTAGTATGTGATTTCCTGTGTACATTTTACACCAGAAGGTACAGTGCCTATTGTACATCCCCATTTAGAACTCAAGCACAATGGCTCATGCAGCTGGATGGTGACCTGCCAATGAAGTTTAAGACAGCATAGATTTCCACATGAATCTGCAGATTAATGAGACAGATAACTGTCTTCTTTCTAACCCACAAAAGGTTACTCATGCATTCAGAATATGTTGCTGACTAAAACCAAAGTTCAGCTCACCACAGGAGCAGAGAGAGAAGAAATATGCATAGGATACACCTCAGAAACAGCCCAGCCCTTATGGAAAACTCCTGTGGAATTCAACACAAAACTATATCCTTCCTACAGTTTTGTTTTGAGTTTTTGTTGTTTGGGGTTTTTTTGTCTGTCCTATAGCTCAGATACCTCTTCTATTAAATTCTATACAATGGCTCAAAAAAAGTCATATAAAAGATGTAATGCTCCATAGGTTTTAGAGTAACTTAGTGTTCTGTTACATTTCTGCATGACCCCCTTGTTTCTATTCCAATTATGCTATCTAGAACTTCTCATGAAAGACCTATTTTATAATAGCCCCTTTCCCTCTCTTTCAGTTTTCCTTTAATCAAATGTGTATAGAGATACATATTGCTAAGTATGCTTCTTACTAGTCCATGATTTTAGGGGTAATACAGTCCTACATGTGCCAAAATCATTTTTTGTCTTTTGTCTAGGAAGCTAAGTAAACTAGAGAGCAAACTGTCAAAACTAGACAAATATAATTTCCAACTGCCTTCTCACCTTGATTAGGCCAAAGAAGCAACACTATTATGGAAGAGGGGGTAAAAATGAGCTTTCCATCCTTTTTTCCTATAATTTTGAAGCAAAGCCAAAACTATAAACACTCACATGTCTTCTTGGGACTTTATGTTGCAAGGCGTGCAAGGGTTAATTTAGACTTTGAGATAAATAGAAAAAAGTCTTCAGAAAGTGTTTGGGACATCATGCAATTATTATGTCCTACAATTACTATGTAATTCTTACATATCTGTCCTTTTTGAATACAGTGGCTGTTGTCTTAGGCATTGATTTGAGCAGGTTCATGAAAATAGGCTGCTTAATATTCCCAATGGACACGAAGACAGCAGGTACTTCAAGGCTGACTACTAAAGACTTTTAAGGTATTTTTGTTACATTTTCTTTTTCCTTCTATCATTCAAAGTCACAGTTTGCTCTTATTCACCCTCTTACCCACTTATGACTGTACCCAGTGAGCTCCATTAAAATGATTCTGTGTTCCCAGCCTATTATCTCCCCAACAGACTCTGGATCCACCTAGAGAGGGACAGACAGTGGTGAGAATTTAGCGTTGGAGACACAAACAAGTTGCTTATACTCTGTCAAGACCCAGTGTCGGTGTAAGTGGAAGGATAATGGTGTCAGGCAGGTGGCTGTGGCAGCCTGATCACAAGTGACCCAAACTTACAGCAAGTTAGGTTAAAAAGGAACATCTAATTTAACCCAACAGAAGCTCACAGAGCAGCACTGCACAACACTTCATCTGCCACTTCCTCATCCTAGGGCTTGACAGGGAGAGCTGAAACAGAAGATTAATATGATCTGATACCTTTATAACCCAAACGTGGTAATCCACCATAGAAAGATAGTTCAGACTATTGTCTGAGCTAATAATTAGAGGCCAAATTAATTCAAAATGGCCTGTAATGACAGTAATTTAAATAGATTTTTTTACTTTAAAGGTCACCTAGTTAACTATGTTATAACAACACTGGATTCACTAGTCCCTATTTGTCATGGTCATGGCTCCAAACAGGAAATTGTCTTCACATATATTGTTCAGAGAGAAGAAGAACACATGACCTTATGGTGAGCAATACTAAATATAGTGACTAAAGAGATGCTGTCTAAGAAGTATCTTTTATTGCTGACTTTTTGCATTTAAAGAGTTAGTGATCAAAGTAAGTAATTCCACATCTATGAAGGCAAGTGTTGAGTATAATAAGGAATGTACAGATGACTAAAATATAAAGTAATTGAACCTGTGAAGGTCATATGGCCTATTATTCTTTTCTCCTCTACAAATTTCATAGACTAACCTTGTTTTAATCTTAAAGAGGCAGGAGGTGGAAGCATAAAGCAAAGTGGCAGGCTTTAGCCTATCAATTTGAGACAAATATTTTTAGTCACTGACTCTTGAAACGAGGATTACCCATGCCAACTTTTATGGCTTGAAGAGAGGAGGCCCCAGAAAGGTCTGGTAAAGTAAAAATGTCTTTAAAAATGACTCACAGAAAAAAATGCAAGTGACAGCAGTCCTCCTTGAGATGACTAACTTGATTTATTAAGCAACTATTTTAAGTTGGATTTGGCTCACAGAGGTCTTATTTTGTTCATAAGGATGCCTTTGACGGCGAAAAAAGATCTTTGAATACATGAATCACAATTCAATGCCATTCAACACATCATCAGATGTCGTAAAAAGGGATAAGTTCCAACTCCCAAAGTGCTTATATGGATTGTATATCCAGTTATTTTTATTATCAAATTTTTATTTCATTTCTGAGACTACACTATTATGTCTTACTGCTTTCATGATCATTTCAATTCATCTAGTTTCTGCATACATTTCTTTTTTTTTTTTTACTTAACTCCCTTGAGAAGCAGCTTTGCATTGGCTCATTTTCTTTCTTTTCTCTCTTTAAGAAAGTTTTGTCTCTGTGGATTTTCTCTGAGGATGTTTGGAATTGATGAGCTGTGATTTCTACACTGCTTCCTAGACTGACTGAGCATTAGAATCTCATTAACGTTGTGAGTTTGTTTGCTGAAGTTGGTACTACAGGTCCATAGTTTTCAACTCTTAATATTGTAATCCTAATGCATCTTCTGTTCTCTGTCTTTCCTCTGATCATTTAAAATATTTCTTGAAGTATAGACAAGCCATACTCCTCTTCTAGCACTGCAGGAATGTCATGGTTCGGAGAATGGAAATCGTTTCTCCCCTCTCAGTCCCGTGTGGACACCGCGGGTTGGAGCGGGGTTCGCCCCGGTATGGCCCGGGGGGTGCACTCCGGGGGACAGCGTCCGGTGGGCTCTCGCTGGACCGTGGGGGGGGGGGTCCGGGAGAGGGGGCATGGGCCTCGGGCCCGGCAGCCCGGGCCGCGTCTCTCCTCTCGCGGGTGGCGCCGGGTGGCCAGGGGAAGCCCCGGGCCCTGAGCAAGGGCGGCTGTGAGAGTGGCGGCGACAGCTGGGTGACCCCGTGGAGCAGCAGAGGCTGCACTGGGGCCCGTGCCGACGCCCCTGGACGCCCCGGCCGAGCCCGGGATTTGGAGACCCGAGCCAGGCACGGTAGCTTGTGCCTGCGGTCCGAACCATGGGGAGGCTGAGCCCGGCGGATCGCGCAAGCCTAGGGCTTCTGGACAGCCCAGCGCTGCCCGGCCCAGCGGTACCAGCCCCGGCATCAGCCGCGGCGTGGCCAGCAGAGGCCCCCCTTTCCCCAGCGGTGGGGAAGGGGCGCGGCGGCCGCGTGGTTCTGGGCGCCGCCGTTTTTGCCGGCATGGCCCGGTGCTTCCATGTTTCCATCATGTCCGGCTTGTGTGCCGGCGGCGCTGGCCCGGCGCGGGCAGTCACGTGGTGCCCCGGTGGCAGCCGCCATTAGTGGAAGTGCCCTCCCGGTGCACTTATCATTTCCGGACGGCGGTGGTTTTTCCCATGAGCAGCTGCGTGCCGGGGCGGGCCCCGGGGTGCTGACCAATCATGTAGGAGGGCCAGCCCCTAGGGCCCACCCACACATGGGCTGACCAGGATCCCCCATAAAAGGGCCGCACAGCCGCCATTTTGCCCTCTTCGACTCTGGACGTGGTAGTGGTAACATCGCCTCTCGTTTTCACCAGGACATAC
This sequence comes from Neodrepanis coruscans, assembly GCA_013400695.1. Classification (NCBI taxonomy): domain Eukaryota; kingdom Metazoa; phylum Chordata; class Aves; order Passeriformes; family Philepittidae; genus Neodrepanis; species Neodrepanis coruscans. The sequence goes on from VYZS01016544.1 coordinate 16,049, forward strand.
ACCCGCGTGCAGGTCGGGTAAGCGATTTTCCGCTGCNTCATATATTTGTCCAAGAATTCCTGGTTTTATTTTTATTATTTTAATGAAACAGAGTAAAAAAACATGTAAATAATTTCATTAAGTTTAATGATGTCAAGAGCAAGGTCCTGCACATGAATCAGGGCAATCCCAAGTTCAAACATAGGCTGGGGAATGAATAGATTGAGAGCAGCCCTGCAGAAAAGGACTTGTGAGTTTTAGTGGGTGAGAAGCTCAACACAACCTGACAATGCATGCTTTCAGTCCAGAGAGCCAAAAGTATACTGTGGCCCCCAAAAGGGGAAGGACACTGACCTGTTGTAATGAGTCCAGAGGAGGGCCACAACAATGATCAGTGGGCTGAAGCACCTCTGTTATGAAGACAGGCTGAGAGAGCTGGGATTTTTCATCCTGGAGAAGAGAAGGCTCCAAGGAGACTTTACTGAAGCCTTATGGTACCTAAAGTGACCTAGAAGACAAATGGAGAGGGACTTGTACAAGGGCAGGTGGAGACAGGACAAGAAGGAATGGCTTTAAACTGGAAGAGGGCAGGTTTAGATTAGATATTAGGAAGAAATTCTTTACTGTGAGGGTGGTGAGGCACTGGCACAAGTTTTCCAGAGTAGTTATTGATAAATGTTTGAGGCCAGGCTGGGTGGGGTTCTGAGCAACCTGGTATAGTGAAAGGTGCCCCTGCCCATGGCAGAGTTTTGGAACTAGTTGATCTTTAAGGTCCCTTCCAATCCAAACCATTCTATGATTCTATGACATCGAAACTATATTTTTTTGCTTTCTTTTAGCATTTGCAGTTGTATTACATATTAGTATTTCTTTAGTATTTCCAGCTGTATTACCCAGATCTGTTGCTGAATAGCCTCTTATTATATTGGGATTTTCCAAATTGTTGCCTTAAAGAACATCTGCTTTTCTATCTGGGCAATCATATCTGCTATACTATTCCCTCTATATGCTTGGGCCCCGAAATTCACTTACCCTCTCTAGTCCAGGTGCAAGAACTGCATATATGGAGTCTGACAACTTCCAGTCCCATGTAGTTTCCTTTCTCACTCCATTGAGAGACTTCTCAGAGATATAAACCTGCAAAACAGTCACACTTGAAGACAAAAGTTCCCTTAGTTTTATGACTACTATTATTATTCCCATTGCCACTCCCTTAACTCTGAAAGCTAATGAGGACTAATAAAGGGCAAGGAAGAAGTGAGTATTTGTCTAAACTGTACTTGTCTGCCTCTAAAATACTTTCACAGTGAAAATCTTCACAGTGCTGAACACCTGAAATCCCCAGTCAGTTCATGCTGATAGCTTGTTCTCTGTCTTGTTTCGGGACCATTCCAAGTGCATCCTCAAAACAGTGCCCTGGCAGTGTGACAAAAGGTTTCCTCCAGAAAGCATTCCCAAAGGCAATTCAGACAAGACTGTACATATATTATCTCCCTTCCCCATCTCCGTGACAACATTTAGCCCTTCAAGTATTCCTGTGTGCACATCCCTGAGCTCAGAAAATTCTGTTCAGTGGAACCAGCACCAGAAGGGCTGCAGCTTATGGGGCATGGTACTTTGGACACACTGAACAACCACCACAAATGGAGTATTCTCCATGGGCCAAAGGTTTACTAGCCCAGACCCAAAGGTGAGTCTGCATGAAGTGATGACCCAAGGGACACAGACAGACTGCTACACAGAGCAATACCTGCTGGAAGCATGGATGGGAGCTGGACTGAACCCCTTAGCCCCTGGGCCACAGCTGCACCCCAGCTCCTCTCCCAGTAGCAGCACAGACTCAGTCAGTAGACATCAACATAACTCCAAAACACAGTTTAGCTCCCAAGAACATGGCTGAGATGCAACTTCTTTTTAAATAACTATTTTGCTAAGTAGCATCTGGCCTTACACCTATCTTCCTATCAACATAAAAGAGGCACAAGCCTACTTTAATTCAAAGCAAAATTCCTAGGCTTTGACTACATTTTTTTTCCCATTGGCCAAGTAAAAAAATTCCAAACAGCAAAATGACCACCAAAAAAATTCTTGTAAGTATTGAGAATTCCCAAGGTTATTGATTGTAATGAAAGTACTCTATTCAGCTGAATTTTCAAATGCACTCTGGTACTTAATGTAAAGCTGGCAGGGTACTACATTTCTGTTATAAACACATCTGGAGGCCTTCCAGCTGCTGCTAGTGTGATGCCTCTCAGTGTGGGGTCCCTTACAAATACTTCGTACCCTGCTGGACCAGAATTCTTCTTTCAATTAGTAAAAGTGCCTGTAATCAGATAATGGATGGTGGCTCTTCTCCCAGTAAAAGTCTGTGTATTTTCTGCTTCTGTCCATGTAGAAAAGCAGACACAGATGGAAAAGCAGAAGAGGTGGTTAACACAGAAAACACCAACTATGTGGACATGAATTAGCCTGCTGAAAGATGGGCTCCTCAGTCAACAGGGAACCATACCATATAAGAGGAAGCTGGTTAAAAAAAAAAAAAAAAANATACTTGTATACTGAAAGAAGGCTCTTTGGTTTCCAGAATCTGTTCACTCAATGCTTTTTGGAACACAGAGTGCAGTAAAATCATTCATGAAGTTAAACTGGGACAGTAAGGGAAGACGGTAAGAAAAATATTAGTTATAATTCTCTCTCTTCCTAGTACGGTATCATTTTGTAGGAGACAGAGATTAGGAGGAGGAATAGTGTTCTGCAGCCAAAGAAAACAAATGGGAAAATATGACAAAGAGGAAATTGAAACTTAAGATATCTGTATATCCAGCAAGGGTAAAAAAGGTGGGGAAAAAAGAGGCAAAAAATATGAGCCTATGTGAACTAGGTTATATACAGAAAAAATCTCAGCAACAGAATTTGCCAATAACCAGATGAAGGTAGTAAAATCATTAATAATGAAGAAAGCCATATTCAATAAATACATCTCTTCTCATTTTGGAAAAAGTGGGATGACAGCAGTATCATATCAGGCAGCCAAAGCCTTTTTCAGTCCATTAGTAACCAAATAGGATGTTAAACATCTACTTGTGATAAAAACCTGTAACTCATGAGGCTCAGATAATTTGCACCTGAGGAGTCTCAAATAGTTGGTGGAGGAGACTCTTCCTTCCACATGTTAATTTTTAATGGGTCTTGAAATAACAGAAATTCCATAAGCCTGGAAGAAGACTGATGTTTTGCCAATGTTCACCAAGGACGAACACGATGACCTTGTAAATATAAGCCAGCTAACCTAACATCAAACTGGAGAGGAGGTGAGGGGGGAGCAAAATAATAGAATATGGGATTCAACTGATAAAGAATGAAAGGACAGGAAGTAATTAATGCCAGTCAGCATGGTTTTATGGAAAATAGGTCTTGTCAGACAAACCTGATTAGATTACAAATTTGGCTGTAAAGGTAACTGTTTCAGTGTGATATACTGAAACATTTATACAGCATTTGATTTAACTTTGCAAAGCATTCTGATTTAAAAAATGTTGTACAGCCTCATTGAAATACCCAGTAGCAGAACAGTGCTCTTATTAAGCAGCAAGTCTCAAAAATGAGTTATCACTGGGAAGTCATCGCTAAATATAGATATTTTTAGCAAGGCTGGAAAAGGGTCAATGTTAAGCATGGCACTTGAGCATTTTTGTTGATGAGTTAAGTTGTTCATACTGTTGGTGCAATCTTTGCAAATGCAAATAGAAAAGTAACCAATGTGTATACAGATGTGATGTTACATCTTTATACAGCTTTGATATTACTACTGAAATGCCACACAGTTTCATGAAGCTGAAAAAAAATCAGAAGTTTGAAAAATAGCTGCAAAAATCATTGTTAGAACTGAAGAAAATGCCTTACCATGAGAACTTTAGAGAATATGAAGAGATTGTCAGACTACAGTGTAATATCTCCACTGGTAGAAAAACAGCTCACCCACTTTCTTTTTCCAGCATCCCCAGTGTAGTCAGACAAAAGAGGTAGGCAGTCTTAGGGTTCAGGTTACCCTGAAGGGTTTCTGTTTCCACATCACTAGTAGGATAGGTTAAACACAGCCTGGTGGCAATGGGGTGTCCCTCGTGTCAGGAGGGGTGCCTGACCTACTGCACACAGCAGCACTCATGTAGGTCGTCTGCATCTGTGAAGGCTCCAAGACTTTTCCCTTTCCTGTAATCCCTCTCCAAGTAAAAGGGCAGATAAAATGACCCTGGAAAACTCAGGAAATGTCCTGGCCAATTATCTTAGGGAGCCTCAAGGAATTATCAGAGGATCAAAGGGCCTTCTCTAGTCTTCAACACAGAAAAGTTGCAGCTACAGGACAAAAGGAGAAGCAGGGGAAGAACTTAATGATGCTACAGTAGCACCGGGTAAGATCCCCAGCTTGAGCAAGCAGGTGCCATTCCTTCAAAGTCAGTTGAGAGATGCTGATTTACACCACTGGAGAATCTGACATACTATATTTTTTTATTTGCTTGAGTCCTGCCGTGGCTCCATAAGCAAAGGTTAATACAGGTCTGCCAGGGGCAGGCTGGAGTTAACACAGAATGGCAGTTGTGAGGTTGCTGATTCTGATAAAAGCAAATTGTGAACTGCAAGCATCTGAGCGTTGAGTGTCACATTCACACCTAACAGCTGCCCTTGCCTGTTCCCCACAGTCATCCAGTCCTCTCATCATGATGTGTTTTTGAAACCACATTTGTGCTGCTGTCACTTTTTGTCTTTGGAAATTTGTGTATAGGCTTTCTGTAATGATACACTAAAAAGCTTGTAAACTTGAAAAGAGTGGATTAAAACATGTTTAACACAGGCGTTACTAGGCAGAAACTTGAGTCTTCTTCTAGGTCTGCACTCTGCTCTGTAAAACTTGCAGTAGGGATGTTAACATTGATAAAATTGTAGGACATACCTGATGGGTGAGAGCAATGAAAAATTTGTTCCATTCATGAAAAAAAAAAATTAGGAACCTCTTTCTAGATTTCTGGGTCTTTCACTATCACAATGTCTCTAAAGAGAAGAGTCAGATATCTCTAGAGGTTTGCCTGGCTTCTCCATTTCCACCAGTCCTCTTTGGTGAGGGGCAGCCTATCAACAGAGCCATGGCATCTTTAGAGTATTTTTGTCTGTGTTCCAGTACTGGGCAATGTCAATACTGTCAACTTGTCAACAATCAGTGGCACAGATGTAGAATATAACACAAGGACAGATTTCGAATGTCAAGCCCACGCCCCTCCAGGGCTGGGAGCACACCCGCCTGAGAGACACACCGGTGACACACCATGCTTGCAACCCCTACTGCATTCTGAACTCACTGCCATCCCTGAAGTCCCATCTTGCAGGTTATTTCCTAAAAGTGATTAACTGCACTTTTCCCCTTTGAAAGGCAGCATTTCCCGGCTCCTGCTGAGTCTCTACCTTCACGCTTAATCCCTGGTTCACGAAGAATAATATATACTTGCACTCACCTGCTGAAAAAGTGCAAATCTGAACCCAAACTACCCATAAACTGCAAAGATACCAGAAGCAGCTGCCTACCTACAGCAGGGCAGAGTTTAGGACAAGCCATGAAATCTGCCCACAAAGCCTATTAAACCAGTTTATGCCAAGATTTTTGTTACTTACACCAAAGTGCAGGATGTGCTTCCAGCAGGGGCAGCTGGAAGCTATCCTGTTGTCAGTACCTGGACTGATTAGTTGAAAGCAGCTGAGGTAACAAAAGTTTAAGGAAAAACAAACAATCACCCACAAACAAACAAACAAACCAAAAACAGAAAACACAACCAAGGGATAAAAAGACAAGGTTAGTAAACTAGATCTCCCTGGAAGTAATTGCATTAAATATAGAAAACTTATAAACCATTTCCTTTGTCCTTTCTCTCCCCATAGGCTGCTGGCCTATGATTGTTCCTTGTACCTACCCTGTAGCTGATTTTATTGTTTATTCCTAGCTCACCCTCCAGTTTGCTTGGGGCCCTGTGTCTTAGTGAGTGACTCCCTGATCCCTTTCCAAGTTCAGAACCTTTCTGGCTAAAGTCTGTGGTGACACATAACACAAAAAGACAGCTTTGGGCACAGGGCATGCAGCCGTTCCTGGAGAGTACAGTCTGCGGTTTGGCGGTACCGTTTATGGAAGATTAAGTTATTAATCCTAACTAAAAGTGACTAACAGAGATGGATCTTTTCCTGTCAAACACACATGGTTTTCTATAGAGCATCTCCAAGGTTGTGAATGAAGGTGAACAGCTCTGGTTCTAAAGACTTCTTAATTTTAAGAAATTCAAAGAGCAGGCACGATACTTTGTTCTGTGACTTTCTTAAACCTATACGCTACTTCACATTCTTTCATGAGCCATCATCTTTCATATTTAAAACAGACACAACGGAAGCTAAAAAAAGAAAGAAGAGATGAGAAGTACAAGTCTCTGCAGATGTAAGGTATAATTTAGCAAAGTATCTTTTTATCACCCAATCCTGCCAGGTCCCCGACACATTCTGCAGGGCACAGACTCCTCCACTCATCTTGTGAACAGTGGGGAGTGAGAGCACTCCAGTCTTTTTCTGGTTGCTGGAAGCTCCCTGGTGTTAGCTATTCATTCAGCCATTGCATGCATATTTATATGGCTAAAGCCTTGAGAATCATCATAAATTGATTTACCAGTCTGAGTTTTGCAATAAATCATTATTTATTTAGGCATTCAAACTGATTCATGAAAACCCATGTTCAGATTGCCTGATGAACACAGTATGAAAACACAGATAAAACAGGGAGATCCAAAAGAACATGCTTTATTTACAGGTTTTGTATAAATACAGAAAATGGAGGACAGGATAAATACTCTAACAAAATAGTAACCAAACTGTTTTCATTAATAACTTAACAAACCAGCTTTATTTCTTGAAAACATCCAAAGTAAGCTAAAAGCTATGCAGGCAGCTGGTTGAATTTCTCCTGGAGGGTTTGAATGGGACTGCCGGCCGGTGCTGAATTTCACTCTTGTGAATAAATTTGTGCATTATCTCTTTGAAAGCAATGTTTTTCACAGTGGAATAAAGCCTATTTAGTAAATTATTATTTTTGTTTTTAAAACTAAATGACTGTTTATTAAAAAAGAGACCTACTGAAATTCAAATTTTTTTCTCATTACCTGAGGCATAATCAAATTGTCAGCTGTTTAACAAGGGTGATAATATGCAACAGAAGTGTGGTAACATTTGCCATCATCCCAGCTGGTTCTCCCCAAAGGATACCCTCTCACAAGCTTCTCATCAGTGAACCCACAGGATCTTAGAGAAACCTATGACGCAGGACAAGGTATTGGACTAAAACACTCATTAGCTCAGTTGGTTAAAGCATGGTGCTAATAATGCCAAGGTTGTGTGTTTGACCCCCATATGGACCATTCACTTAAGAGCTTGATTCGATGATCCTTGTGAGTCCCTTCCAACTCAGAATATACTGCGATTCCATGTGATTGTTTAGAAGTGATCTGAAAATACACATCATAGAATCACTAAGGTTGGAAAAGACCTGCAAGGTACATTAGATATGAGTTGTCAGACTTCTTTTATTTGGACACTATGTTATTTGAAACACAAATTAAATGCTGACTTCATTAAAGAACATAGGAATTCCTCATTGATTTCCGAGCGACCACGATTTCACTTCTGGAGTATATCATGCTGTTTTCAGATTTCAGAAGCAAATGCTGAAACATTTCATTTTACCAATGAACTAACGTAGAAGGGAAAAAAAGCTAAGAATGTTACAAACTAGTTTATAATGTCATAACAAGATCCAGTAGCTAAAAAGACAACTAAGCATTTTAAGGGTAGAAATAAAACATATGTGTTTACTTCTTTTTCTGTAAAACTAATTATTAAGGACACATTAAAATCAAAACAGGTTACTTCCTAAAAGTTCTGTTCTGTTTTAAGCCAGAATTAGTTCAAGGAATTCAATAGTTCATGCAGTGTAAGAAGTCAGAGTAGATGGGTTTAGAAGCTGACTCTATTTGTCTATCTATAATGGATCTATCAATTAATCAAACTGGATTGACCATAAGGGCAGTTTCCCAGTTAATGTTAATTCATTCATAAAGTGAATACATTATCGATCACTATTTTTAAATATACTTAGTTACAGAAATGCCTATAATTAAGAGTCCAGACCTTTGAGCTTGACATCCACAATCTACACTGAACTGGGATGTAAATGGCAGTCCTCACGTACGAGATGCAGTACTTGGTTACTCAGTTAGTTACTGCTTTTATTATTCTTACTCGATACACTAATTCCATCCCCCATACAGTGGGTCATGACTAACATTTAGCTCACTTGTTGAGTGTGATAGCATATTTTTCAAGCAGTGAACCTATTTTCATTGCCATCTTTCAGTGTAAAAACAGTGGTTTTTAACTAATTCAAATAATATAGGTCCAGAAAGACAAATTATTTTTGTAGAGGCTTCAATAGTTTCATCATGTTACAATAGAGCAGAATATCAGAAATGTTAAAGGTATGTAACTGAGTATAAAATATGTTAGTTACATGGAACAGTGCATTGTTATAGCCCTTAGGGCACAAGTAGACTTGAATGTCCCTGGCCAGCTTCCCTGGGGACTCCCCTTACCAAAACATCTGCACCTTGTCTGCTGCTGCCCCAGACAGGGCCCTGGGACCTGGCTTGTCCCTGGCCATGACTGGAACAGTCGATGAACCTGTTTCCAGCACATGGCTTTGTTAATCTAGCTCAGGCCCTCAGGATTCTGCTACAGTGAGGGATGAGGATCTAGTTCAACAGCAGGGAAAGCTTGGGTCTGGTGGGTTGCATCAACTCCCTTGCACTAGAATACTTCTGATTCTGATTCTTGGGGTGGTCATACAAATAGTCGATCTTCTGCAGCTGGGGAGATTCTTCACATCTGAAAATGTGATGGGGTTAGGGCAGCTACAGACACAATCACATTTCATCTCACTGCTGAGTTAGCTTTGATGTGGCTTGTTTAGGTGCCGACACCAGAGGAGGACTAGCAGCACTCAGCTTGGTGGACATTTGTGGTGCTGAGGAAAGTGCCTTGTACCTCAGTGTTGCTGTTCACCCTTGTGGCAGTCACCTTGTGTCTGCAGTAAGACAGAACAGGATGAGTTACCTTATTCTGTAAATTGAATTTTGCAAGTTTATTTTCTCTGCTGTTATTTTAGTGTTTCTACTTTGTCGGAATTATCCAGAGAAAGAGATTGGGATGGAGTATTGATATTGAACATCTACAGACTACTGTTCCTGTTTTAATTTAGGACTAGATTCTCAGCTCACTGACAGAAGGGTAGGTTTAGCATTATGAATATCTGCCACATACTGAACAGTTAATAAGATTAAAATCTAATTCTTTTTATCTTTGTTCTACTGGACCAATTTTTATTTCATTTTTATTTAGTAACATTCTCAAAACACTTTTGCAAGCTAATTTCTTATTCCAAAGTTGCTTCTTCAACATAGTTATTTTCTTTCCATTTTACTGATTTACTTTCTTGTGGAAATTTTGCACCTTAAGTTTCAATCAACATTTCATCAAAAAGGAGCTTACCAAATGATTTAGGGTACAAATAATTTCATACAAAACTAAATACACAGATATTAACCACACAGATCACAACCTTTAGGTGTTTCCGTTGATCTACACTGCTTGGGAACTACAAGTGACATCAAAACTGCTTTGATTCACTTTAGTGCTTTGCTTGTATTTCTGGAAGTATCCTTTTAGTGTTGTATCAGGGTGTTATTAATTATATACAAGACCCTTGGGCACAAAGCTGAAGTACTTTTCTTAATACAGCTTTGTTGGTTTCCCCTGTTGCATTTGGATTTTAGTAACAGACATATTCTTAATAATTCTAAAATACAAACTCTTACTTAGTGTAAATTCAGTATTTTCTTTCTGTTGGACGTTTTGTTGTATTTACAAGATGGCTGTTGCATATTCAAACTTCTTGACATTTGGGGATTTTTTTGCTGATCCACTGACTTGTTATGAAGAAAAGTTCTTTATGACATTCTTTATGACAATTTTTCATTAATTCCATGTATTTTTGTTTATTGTCTCAGACTACAGGATATTTTCCTAAAATACTAGGACAGTATAGTTGCTCAGTTTTCCAGCTGAGCTGCAACCTAAATCTGGCATCCACTAGCCACGCTGGGCTGGCCAAGAACCCTGGCCCACTGACTCTCAAGCTGGCCCAGCTGTAGCAGGGCAGGCTGGGCTTGCCACCTCCAGAGGCCCCTTCTCTTCTAGCTCTGTGATCTGCTCACCCCACCAACTCCAGTGGCCTTGCTTCCTCGCTCCACTGAAGAAGTGGGCCACACAAGGTCCCTCTCCTATCACCCCATTACATCAGGTGTTGTAAACCAGGGTGGACAGTGGGAAAACCTGAATGGCACTGCACCTGCATGGGCCAAGTCTTGCCCTGGTTATCCAGAAGGCCATGATACCCAAACTCCCTGGGACCTGAACAGCAAACCTACTCATGACTCAGATGCTTTGCTCTGGGAGGCCTTGCTGTTCCTCTTAGTGGCACCTCATCGCCCTGTGTGAAATAAGTTTCAGATCACCCCACACCTGCTATGCTACTGCAATCAGTGTACTACTTGATCACTCTGCTCCTCCAGAGTTCCAAGGGAGACGCTTGCATGGATAACGAGCACTGTTTAAGTAGGCTGATCCTGAANGCCCCTGCCCGCTGTCCTTCCTGGCGGCCGTGATGCGCTCGGAGGCGGCGCCGCAGCTGGACGGCCTGGAGAGGTTCGCCAGCGCCGGCAAGGGCCGGGGGCTGCGGGCGCGGCGGCGCTNCAGGATTTTTAAATCTATTCCACAAGAAAACTGTTTATCTTTACAGTATTACTGCGTATCAATGGCACATGGAAAGTATTCCTTGGTCTTTCGGCAGACAAATCCTTTGAACGTGACAAACAAAACCAGCCAGTTTCTTCTGCACAAGATAATTTGTGCTAAGGTGCAAGAGTTAAAAAAAACTCCCAACACCTAAACCCAAAATTCAGGGGCTACGAAAAGCCACTGGCGTAAAGGAGGAGAAAATCACTTGAGTTTTACCCTTCTTCTAATCAACGGGACTCGGTTCACTCGGAGCTATACTGGGTGCTCTTACGCAAGGACAGCCTGCGAGGTTAATGGGACAGCCCTTTCTCTGGGGCTCGAGATCCGGGGATGCTCCCCCCGCGCCAGTGAGTGCAGATGTGCGCCGGCAGCCTCCTCCCGGGGGGCAGCCTCCTCCCGGGGGGCAGCCCCGGCGGCGGGCTGGCCAAGGGGCTGCGGCACGGCCGAGGGCGCTCGGGACCCAGCGGGAAGAAGCCGCCCCGGCCCCTTCCAGCCGGGCGGGCGGCGGGCAGGCGGCTTCCCGGGTGCGCAGCCGCCGG
>VYZS01016550.1:0-29166 GCA_013400695.1 Neodrepanis coruscans
GAGCAGGCACCAAGTTGATCAGAAGGGTGGAGCAGCTCTGCTGAGAGGAGAAGATGGGAGAATTGGGATTGTGCAGCCTGGAAAGAGGAAGGCTTTGGGGTGACATAAATGTGGTCTTCCATTGCCTGAATTCTGTGATAACACCAGAGCATTTTGCCATCATCATCATCAGCGAGCCCAGGCCAAGCAGCAGAGCAGGGATGTGCTGCTTCCACATCCCAGGTGGAGATTTGGAGCAAGGCAAGATCTGGGGCTTTGCCCATGACCCCACAGGGGATGGGACCAGAGAGAGCAGGAGCTTCAGCCAAAATCAGTCCTCCAGCCACAGCCCTGGGCCTTGCTCTGACCAGGAATTCAGGCTGAATCAAAGAGATTTCAAACCCACATGTGATCACCATTTGTTACCTTGGAATAGATGAAATTAATTTCCTTTCTCTCTCTGTTAGAAATCCCCTTTCCAGGAAATAAACAGCAGTGCTGAGCATTTGGCTTTTATCCTGCTGTCAGGCTCTCCAAAAACACAGCTCCCAGGAATTTCTGGTAGTACATAAAATATGACACGTGTGGGAAAAGGTTAACCCAGACCCCTCACAACCCAGCCCCTGATTAATTCTAATTTCAGCACAGAACAAAACACAGCCAGTGGTGTTAGGGTGACAACCAGAGAACAGGAAGCACCAGGGATCAGAAGGACATTGATGCAGAACCTCCTTGAAAAGAGCATTCTTACCTTCCCACACTCCCAGGTGCAAAGTTAAAAGCAACTTCAATTTCTTCAGGAGCAAACCTGCATCTGTTCAGATCTGTGTCCATCCTGGAAGAAAAGTCCCTGGAGTTTTAGGGCTTTGGGGATGAATACCAGGATGTTGATCCTCCCCCAGAGCAAGTTCTTACCTGGGCAGGGCTGAGCTGTCACTCAGCTGCCACTTTTATATCCCTTTAACACCTTAATAGCTCATTAGAGGTCAAAGAAATCATGGTTTGCCTGTTCCTTCCCCTGGCAGCTCCCACCTGCAGCCCTTCACCTGACCAACATGAGGAGCCACTCGGTGCTTTTCACTTTATCTCTGATTTAAGTCCATTGTTGAACATTAAAATATGTGTTTTAGTATCTCCTTCTCATCTACCACCACTGATGGGATATTTTGGCAACCAATTCCCCACCAGATAGAGGACAAACATCGCTCCACAGTTTAAAGCCTCTTCTCCAGGTCCCTCTGGAATGCACAACATCATTTATTTAATATTTTAAAAGGTATGAAATGTGGGTATGGAACTTTTTTTGGTTAAAATATCAGACACTGCACATTTCCACACCTTCCCATTTCCAGAGCACACCAGGACTGTTTTTAGCTGCCACAATTCCAATATTATTAGAGGGGCTGTACTGAAAGAATTAACCTTAAGCATCTCACAAGAGCTTGTTTTCCAGAAACAGGGGGATAAAAACCCACCACAAGTTCTCTGGGCTCTTTTTCAAACTAGCCAGAAATTTGGTTAAGTGTGTGCTATGCACAAACAACATAAAATTCATGTAGCTGTGTAGATGTTTTCCATAACAATGCTCTGAGAAATTGCATTAAATCTCAGATATTATCCCTGGTTTTATAGAATTGCCCACAGAGACAGACACCAACAGCACTATTAAGTATCAAGAAAGTACCAGGCTTGTTACAGGAGCTTTATGAGAGCCAAGGATCAAATATTTTTTCACAGTTTTATGTGGATAGTTTCATGAAAATTGATCAGGTCTAAAAAGTCACAGTCCAAATGAAGCTAAGGTTAAAGATAATTTATACATGATATTCCTAATTTTATTCTGAGCCCTTTTATTACTATGTAGGCCTTTATGACTTTAAAGAAAATGTCAGTGGCAGCAAATGACATTGTACTGAATAATCTAGTTATGAGGGAAAAGACATTTAAAACTATTCCATATCAGCTTTGCTCTGTTCTGCTGAACTTACACTTTTATCCCACACAGCCTGGCAAAACTCCTCTCTGGCTTTTTAAATCCTCTTCACAGTTGCTTTGCAAACCAATGTCTCTTCTTCTCCTTTTAAATCTTTGGGAATTTCCTGGTTTTCCCCTTTTTTTCTAAATGATTTCAGAGAATTTTAGTCATTGCAGGAGTTTATCACCACGCTGCTGCCTCAGTGTCCAACAGAATTTGCTGTCCCTGAGTGTTGAGGAAATGGGGAAATTTGCTCCATTCCTGAGGTTTGTGCTTCTTCCCTGTCCTTGAGAGCAGTGGCTGTGTCACATCAGCTGCAGAGCAGGGACAGCAATGGGAGACACATTCCTGCTCCTCTTTAATTGGACAGACAAGGCATTTCCTTAAAGCACTGGCTCTGCAACACTGGGGATGGGTTTCTTCAGCCCTTCCTTGGAGGATCCAACCTCCCAGTTTGAAGGATTTGCTCCCAACCCTCCTATTTTTACTTCAGCCAATCTCCAAATGTGAAACAACAACAAACCTGCAACAGATTATGGATATTTGCTATGTTATTCTAGAGACCTCTCTCTCCTGACAGCAAAGTTGGCTTTTTTCCCCTTTTTCCAACCACAAAAAATGGAAGTGGTGCAGAGTGATGCCTCAGGCAGGTGTTGACACCCTCTGAAGCCGCTGTTTGATGCATGGGGCAGGTCTGGAGGGTCCCCTTGTCCCTTGGAGGTTCCCAGGAGGTTCCTGGAGCAGTGGCCAGACCACATCCCTGTCCCTGCTGCTCTCCTGGGACAACCAGTTGTGGGAGGAATGTCCCAGGGAATGGCCACACATGTGCTCCCAAACATTATGGACACTTAAATCATTGAGAGGCACTAAAATTACCTAAAATCCATCAGGATTCCTTGGATGTTTAGGGGTATTTTGGTTTGGATGTAAGAAGAGGAGGAACATTAACCTGGTACATCTACAATTCTTTAATTGTTATAGATGAAGCTTATCTATAAATATCAACCACTGTGTGATTTAATGGGAGGAAACACTGTTAATTTATTAAAATAAAGAGTATTTTCATATAATTTTTTGGGACTGTATTTAAATTGCTTCCAAAACTTTGGTGTTAAACAGCTTGTTGTTCTGTGTTTGGGGTTTTTTTTTTGTGTGTGTGTGTGTGATTTCATGCACAGAGAAAGAAATCTGAGTTCTTATCATTAACAGTCTTCCCAAACCCTTCCACTGCCTGAATCCCCACTACCCCTGGTTTTTCCAGATGCTTGTTTGAAAGGCAACTGTTATTGCATGTCAGAACTGTGTTCATAGCTGAGTAAACACCTTCACAGGTGCAAAAAGAGCCGAAAGCTGCAAGAGTTGGGAGGCTGAAAAAGCAGAAATTTTATAGCCTTGTCATGGACAAAGGAGGTGCAGAGATGAAATACAATATTTTCCTCTGTCTGAAGTGTAACACTTGATTAGCTTGAAAAGCAGCAAGAGTCGTGTGGCCGTGCACAGGGTTTAATCAGAAACGTGGCTTTGTTTGAAAAGTGATTAGGGAAAAATGTCATTGATTTCCCAAGCAAATCTGCTCACTGAGGATTTCAGAGCCACAGACTCCTTTCTCTTCCTAATATTTATATTTTAACTGTTTTTCAGCAGTGGCCAAATGTAGTTATCACTGGTAAAAGAAGAGGAGAAATTTTATGACAGCTGGGGTTTTTTTCTTCTAAGTGCAAAGTCAATTGTTGGCTGCAGGATTTGGCTCCCCCTCTTTTCTTTGAGCACCCCCCTCTTTCCTTCATAATTCTTTTGATCAAAAATGAGTCCCATAAAGCAAACTTCTCTTGGGTCAACCGAGTCTGGGCAGTTTATCTGAAAAGGCAAAGGACAACAGACCTGAAAAAGATTAATCCAGGAGTTGTCCAGAGAAGCTGTGGCTGCTCCATCCCTGGGAGTGTCCAAGGCCAGGTTGGAGCCACCTGGGACAGTGGGAGGTGTCCCTGTCCATGGCAGGGGATGGGATGGGATGGGATGGGATGGGATGGGATGGGATGGCCTTGAAGGTCCCTCCCAACCCAAACAATTTTGGGATTCTGTGAAAGAATTGCTGAGTATCAGGAAAATGCTCCATCTGTGACCTCAGTTGTGTTCCCAAATGCTCCACAGAGGCCAGAAGAGCCCAGTTTGGTCACAATGGTTACTCCTTCCTGACTCCAGTTTGTTGCTGTTTTGGTCAAATAAATAAATTTAAATGCAAATTTAATTGAATCTATATGTTAAACTATGAATATTTTTTACATAAAGCAGTGGATCTATTTTCTGAACTGTGTATCTTTAAAAAGAAAGTAATTTTCTAGTTACTATAATTAGTATTATAATATAATTGTAATTAGTGGTATTCTCAAGAACTGCCTAAGTATAATAAATATATATTAACCTCTTCATTATTATGCAGTTATTTCATCCAATATTTTTCAGATGAGCAAATGTTTCATAAAACTTGTTCCATAATGTTGAAGGAATTATCAAATCCCCCTTTACCTGAACAGGATCTTTTAATATGATTTTTAATGAGAGAGAAGATATCACAGAAACCCTGGAAGAGTCCTGGAGAGATATTATTGATCTTTGGAGTTAGATCACCTTAATGATTATCTTTCATAGCAGCTGGAATATTTTGTTCCCTGTCTGGTAGAAAGACACATCTGAAGGTTAAATAAAGTGGGATGAAGCAAAATTTTGTCAGAAGTTCATAAATCCATCAGCTGGAGGAGGAACAGAGGATTATTTGCTGCAGGATTCCCCAAAGTGCCTTCCTGCCCCTGTCCACACACACCCAGGAGCTCATGGCCAGCGTCTGTGGCACAAACCAGGGCAAAAATCAGGTCAGTTTGTGCAGCAGGAGTTGGAGCAAATGTGGCCCTTTGGTAAAAAGATTAATCCGTGGAAAAATGCAATGTGTGATCACAGAGTGGTTTGGGATGGAAAGGAGCTTAAAGCCCATCCAGTGCCACCCCCTGCCCTGGGCAGGGACACCTCCCACTGTCCCAGGGGATCCAACCTGCCCTTGGACACTCCCAGGGATGGGGCAGCCACAGCTTCTCTGGGAATTCCAGCCCAGCCCCTCCCCACCCTCCCAGCCAGGAATCCCTTCCCAATATCCCACCTAACCCTGGCCTACAAGATGAAGTGTTTGGAGACTTTCAAATCCATCCTGTGCCCCGATTTTCACCCTTTCAGAAGCACAGCATCCCTCTCTACATCTCAGCATCAAGGAGATTTGCCTTTATCATGTCAGAGCCTTCCAAAGCCTCCCAGTGCCTCTCCAGTGCCCAAGGCACACTGAGTATCCTCACAAACAGCTGATTTGATCTTTTTTTGAGCTGAACTTCATTGGAATCATGTTATCAATTCTTCCTTGGGACCCTGGAGGGGATTTTGCAGAGAAATCAGCATGTGTGGTTTCATAATGATGTTCCACCTTTTCATTTGGAAAACCAGTGCATGTGCAGCGCAGAGGGAGGGAAATGCTGCCAGAGGTTTTATGGCTGAAGTCTAACCTTCCTTAACCTTTTTTTTTCTTTTTTTTAATGTCTCCCAGTATTGACAAGGCCTTTAATTTGTGATCCAAGGCTGTACCACTTCTCAAGATTAAGTGGAGGTGCTGCATTAGGGAGCAGCACCAGCTGGCTGGCAAGGACAGAGGTTTCACCTGCTTCCAGGAATGGCAGAGGGTGGATCCAGGGGCAAATCTCCCCTTTTTGCCTCTTCATCTAGGCAGAAGTACAAGCACATGCAGTGGCAAATCAGCAAATCCACATGGCAGATAAATTTATTGGGGAAAAGACCCAAAGCACCAGGAGCAGAATGAGGATAAATGTAGTGGAGTGGGAAGGGGCTCTCCCTGTGCTCCTGCCCCTGGTGTTGGGAGGTCACAGCCCCAAGGCTGCCAGAGCTCCAGGAGGGCTGGGATGATCCTCTGGGGACAGGGGGGGACTCTTGGGGATGGGGCTGTGCAGGGCTGAGGGTTGGACTGGATGAAGGAACCCCAGAAGAGATGGGTGGACCCCAAGAGCACCAGGAATCACGGAGCTGCTGGACAGTGGGACAGTGTTATCCAGGGACACCAGGAGCAGGGCCAGGGCGGGGGATTTGGGCTCTCTGTGCCACTCCAGGATGCTGCACCACTGGAGCATCCCTCCAGTGGCCCTTTAAGGCAGATTGAAAGATGCTCTGCACTGCCAGGCTGACAAAAAAGCAGCATTAGCCGAGCTGTGAAACTGGCTCTGGATGTTTAATGTCTCTCAATGGCTGGGGTGGGATAGCACGGCATCAACTGAAAGTCAAGCAGCTGAATCCTTGTGCACTGCTTTGAAAAATTAGGGGCATTTATAATGTTTAATATGTTGCAAGCCAGGATGATTTAACAGATGGTTTAAAAAGAAAATCAGCATGTCAGGCAGGGCCCGTTGTGTCGCTCTCTGTAGATTTCTATAGAAGGGGAGAGTGATAAAAAATGTTTTTCTTCTCTGTTTCAATACTGAGAGATGTTAAAACTTGAAACCTTGGGGGAAATTGCTTAATTACCCTCGTGGTGTCAGTGGTCCAGAGCAGTGGGAAATTTCAATTCCCTGCAGAAAGGGGTCAAACAAGGAACAACCAGGACACTTTTTAAACTCTTGTTAATGCCTCATAACCTTTAATGAATAATTTTCAGTAGCACGGACATGCCAACCTCACACAAAGGCATATTTACCCCTTGGTGCCTTTGCCTTCATTCTGTGCACAAAGAGAAAAATACAAACAACATGTTTGCCTCCATACAGGCAGAATATTGGATGGGAAATTTGGATTTTTAAATGCCTGATAGACATTGATGTATAATTCCTATAGAATTTTAAATTTACTGTCCAAACCCAAGTGAACTTTTCTAACACAGGGATATCCACACACAAAGCATTCAACAATTACACAGTATTTTTATTTTAGAAAGAAGAGTTAATATTTAAAGTTGCCCTTTAATACTCATTTGGAGGCACTGATTGAATAATAAGCCAAGCAGCTCAGTGTATCACATCTCTATTAAATTCTCTTGCCTTTTTTAAGATTAAAAAAAAAAAAAAAACTTTTTTCTTCCTCTAAATGCAAATCTTTCTGTGTAACACTGTGCCTAATCTACTACAACTAATTAATCTGTTTGAGCTGATGAAATGTTACCTCTGCATTTTTTGTTCCTTGTATACAATTATTGTAACAGTGGTGAATAAATCAATATTCCCAATCCAACTGTAAAAAACAATCAAGAAAAGCAGTGCTTCTCAGGGAAAAAACACCAAATAATATTTATTAACTCTGTCTCAATCCACAGCAGAGCCTAATACCATTCAAGCATTTTCTGCAAGTGTAATAAGCAAACTCAAATACATGATGAAAGTGGCACATGCCAATAATTTCACCATTTTACACTGCAGAGTAATTGAAGGATTTAATGAGAAACAAACCAATAAAAATAAATAGACCATGCCAGAGGAGGAGAAACTGATCTAAAATGGAAGTTGCTCCATTGTGAGTTTTAGGGGGATTTTTTTGCATGGTTTGACTGAGAGGGGGGGAGGAAAAAAAATGGTGTTGGGACGATTGACTCTTTATTTCTACTTATTTTCCATTTTTGCAGTTTGATTTGTAAAGAGGAGAAAGCCACTTGTTCTATGTAAATTCGAGTCTGCATCAAGATGCTCTTCCTTTGCTGCCACTTCCCACAGAGCTGTAATTTTCCCTCGGAATTCTATGATGAATTGTATCTTTCTGCCTGAAGTTAGAGACTGTTTCTGTTGTATTGGTATTTATAAATAACTCAGAGCAGCCCAGCCTTTTAAATAATGGCACTGAGTCCTTCTGCTTTTAGAAATGTCCATAAATCACCGTCCTCCTGAAAGGAATTCTGATTACAGAACAAACTCCTTTGTCTCAGCAGGGCCCCTAAATTTGGGCTGTGTACAAATGTCTCACTGAGTGATGCCACCAGTGGCTGCATCCACACAGGGCAGGGACAGGGAGCAGTTTGGATTTATATCTTCTTGATGCACGTTTTTGGGAACCCCAGACCCGGATCAAGCTTCCAGTTTGTCTGAGCCAGCGAAATCTCACAAACAGATTATTTTTTTCTTGAAAAAGGGGTTTAAAATGAAGATTTTTGACCTCAGTTTAAGCCCCCCTCCCCTCCAAAGCTGGGGGTGGGAGAACCACTCCCAAAGAGGATTTGGGTAGGGCACAAGATTAGAGATGCATTGGGGGAGGAGGGTTCCAGATTCAAAAATAACACCCCAAAATCCACGAGAAATTAAGGCAAACATGGGGATGGCTCATAAAGTGAATTGTTTGTGACTTGCTGTCCCTGCTTGAAATGTAGCCATCAAAAATCTGTGGTCATTTTGGAAGGAAGGTAAATTCCTGGCAAATGTGGGCCAGAATGGGCTCCTGTCTTGCTGAGAGGCTGAGCCAGGCACAGCCCAGGCTGCTAAAGCTGAACATTGAGAGCAATCACTCTAAATATTGAGCACTGTACACCTGGTAAAAGAAACAATAAAACATAATCTCATCTCTAAAGGGGATTATTTTCAGCTGCGTTGTTTTGATGTTTTTTTTCCTTGTATGCACAATTGAAAACACTGACTTGTAATAAGTTATTGCTTTGTGTGGTGCTTTGGGAAAGAGGGAGAGGGCAGGTTCAAAGACCAAGTGCAGAGAGGGCTCTCCCTGGGCAGCTGAGGGCCAATCTCAGTGTACAGGTCAGAGACCCTTTTATAAAATCTTTGAAGTGCTTTCTGGAGGAGTATTGACTGCCAAAGCCTTTTATTTCATATCAAGTTCAAATGTACTGTCTTTATGAGCATAATGCAGGAATCAATGAATTAGGACATTCAGATTATTTAGATGGAGCCCTGAGTGTGCAGAACTCACTGAGGCATCATTCAAACCAGGCAGAGGCTTCCATGAATATTGTATCCCACTCTGCTGGTTACCAGACAAGCATTTTACAAAAGAGGGTCTCCCAACAAAGTATTTTCCATTTCTCTGCTTGTCAAGGGGACAAGTTTTGCCACACAATGCAACAGCAATGCTGGTTTTCTCTGCCTGTGGTTAAAGGGGGGGTTGGAAGAGTTAGAAATCCCATTTTCCTCTGTCTTCACACCAGCAAATGTAAATAATAATAATAATTCTATTCTAATAGAATTGAAGTGCCTTATTGAAGAGTATTGACTGCCCAAAGTCTTTTATTCCACAGCAAGTTCAAATGCAATGTCTTTATGAGCATAATGCACAAATCAATGAATTAGGACATTCAGATTATTAGTATTTCAGTGGTGTACATTAGTATTTCATGGAGTACATGGACTCTTCTTCATCCTCTTCTTACAGAGCCCATAAAAAATCTTCCCATCCCATAAATTCCACAGTATCTCTTGCAGAAAATTTAGCTTCTTTTACAGGTAAAGTTCAGTCTGTGTTACTTTCCAAAAAAAAACACCAGGAGATAGTGAAGAGAAATTTCATTTTTCAAATTTCAATTTTCGTTTCCTCTTCCTTCTGCCTCGAGGACACCCTGTCTCCTCTCCATCCATGTCCAGAACTCATCCCAGCTCCCACCATGGAGCCAAACCACCTCCCATCCCAAAAACTGTGAGGATGCTGTGCTGATCCTCAAGCTCCATCCCCACAGCCTGAATTTTTGTCCTCTTTCCCACGTGGCCACAGGCTCTGCAGTTGCTGCAAAGGCCAGAAGCAAAATTCCCCCCACACACACACACAACTCCCTGATTTTTGGACATTCAGGGCAAAAACAAAACTGTTTAGAGAAGATGGATTATGGAACCAGAAATTATTACAGTACAGCACAAGGTCAGTTGTGCTTTCAGTGCCAACAAGTTATAAAGGTCTCACATTTTTGGCAGGAACACTTTACTAATAAAATACAAACCACTGTGTCAGGAGCTTTAGTGTTTTTGCAAGGTTTTAATGGACCTTACTCGAGGACCAGCCTGGTATGTCCATGGTTTTGCTCCTTGTGCTAAGTGTTTATTTTTCACTCTCCCAATGGGGGGAAAAAAAAAAAAAAGAGCTGAAATCGCTGTGATGTCAAATTCATGGATGCAGAAATGTGTGAGACGCAAGAATTGGGTCTTTTTCTCACTCCTGCTGTGGTTTCTGGCAGGGAGAGGGTGGCACAGAGAGCCAGGCTGTGGGTTTCCAACCCTGACACACCTTGGATCTGAGCTGCTCAGTTCTGGCATCCTCAGCCTTTCTTGCTCTCTTTTCCCAGCTGCTTTCCACAGAGCCCAGACTGGGGAATGGCCAACCCCCACCAGTGACTCCAACCCTTCCAACAGAGAGAGGGAAAGGGATTTTTTTTTGGTGCAAAATCCCTGGAAAACTTGTCCCAGGAACCAGGAGAGTAGGGACAGCAGATTCCTGAGAAAGGTGGGAGCTGTGCTTCCCGTAGTAGAATTTCTTGAGCAAGGTGGGGCACCAGATGACCCACTGTGTTCCCTTCCCTTTCCCATTCTGGAGTTCTGGGATGCTTCATTCTCTGGCAGCCAAAATTTAATGCATTTGTATGTGGAAACTGGGAATATTTCTCATATCCAGGAATGTGTGTTTTCTGTAGGTCCTGGAACTGCCACTGGAGATATGACAAATCCAAGTGAAAACCCTGGCCAAGGATCCACCAGGACAGAAGAATTAATGGCAGTGGTGACACGAGGTCCAATGTCACTCAAAAACTTTTAGGCAAGTTGTAAAATGCTCTTGTCATGCTCCAGCAAAGACCTTAGCAGGAAAGCCAAAGTAGCAAACAAAAGTCATTAAAATTGAGTTAATTCCAGGGTATTTATTAATTTGGATATAACTGGTGCACTTCACCATCATCTCAGGGCCCCAGTCCTGAGTATTTCAGTGTTGGGAAGGACTGGACTCAGCCCATCACTAATTAAATAAGTCATCCCCAAAGAGCTGGAGGAGATGTCTGTGAGTTGAGCAGCTCCTCCAGAAAGGGTGAGATTTCAGGTAAAAACTTTCTGAGAGCACCAAACAACATTTACTGCAGTTCACCTCTCACCATCTCCCATGGGACACAACCCAGCCCTTTCCTGAGCACCCACCAACAATCCCTACACCCCAAAAAGCACCAAACCCTCCAAATCTGAGCTCAAAACCGGGAATTTCTGGAGATGGGCCACCAAAATCCACTGGCTGCAGGTTCCAGCAGATTTTCCAACCTCTGATCTCCCAAAGCAGAGGGATCTGGCAGAGCACCACAGGGATATTACACTTTTGTTATCCTACAACCCACCTCTGATCATGTTGCCAGTTTGTATTTTCGTTCCACAAGGTGTGTTTTTATTGTGAGGCTCCAGCAGAAAATGTATGGACTTTTCAGGACTTTTCATGACTTTTATCCTTTTTCATGGACTTTTATCTGTATAAATAAATAGAAAGGATATTAGAATATTCACACCGTGGAAGTTCACACCATGTTCTAGTCTGCTGTTTGCATGTTTTGGGTTTTTTTTTTATCAATGGAAATTACAAGGGAGATATTTCCCCTGCTTTAGCTGTCAGCCAATCCATGTAAATTCCTGCAATTAGGAGGCAAAAAAAAGAATTCTGAGCAGAATTTCATTTCTGGCCTGGACTGCATGTTCATATAAACCTTTCTCAGGGATGCCAGGCCAAATAAGTTGTGCTGTGTCTCTGGAATGCTCCTTTTCCAGGCGTTCTGAGGGAGATTGGCGGGTACCTTGAGCAGTTGCAGTGTAATTAGTCTTTTTTAATGAAATGGACCCTGGATATATTCCACTGTGGAGCTTCAATAATAGAATTTAAGTGAAAGTAATTTCAAAGTGCAACAGTAGTTTACATATTAGTTATTGTATCAAGAAGAAAAAAAAAAAAAAAAAAGAAAGAAACCTGCTCTGCTGTTCCAGGTTAAATGCAATTAACATCCAGGCCTTCTGCAGGGCTCCTGGGAGGGAATGATTGGTTTGGCAGGTTATTTCTCAGATTTTGATAAAAAAAAAAAAAAAAAGAAAAAAAAACCCCCCATTATTTTCTCTGCACACCCTCCCTGAAAATATCACAGCACTCTCCAGATTCAAGACCTCAAAGCAACTCAGTGGAACACAGATCTAACTCCAGAATTTGTGCTAATTAATTGTGCTCAGAAGCACAGTCACCACGTGAGCTGCTGCCTGTGGAATAGTGCAGATAAATAACGTTTTGCAAGTAAAAGGAGGTGGCAATTCCTTTCTGATCAGAGCTCTCTGGGAGAGGAGTGGACAGTTTGCAGTTTGGTTTGGGGAAAACACAGTTATCCAGAACCCTGATGTGGGAACAAACACTGTGGTAATAACAGAAAAACATATTCATTACATTCCCTTTTTTTCACACAGCTGTATCATATACCCAAAGAAAACTGTGGGTTTATGAGAAATGCAGAAAGAATTATTGCAGAATTTTGTAAGTCTGTTCCAATCTAACAAGAAGGATTTTATTATTATTATTATTGTTGTCTTTCTTTGTCCCTAGTAAGCACATTTTTAAAAAAAAAACCCCGATTTATTTTCTCATTTGAAAAGTCAGATCTTTCACTCCCAATTGTTTCTACACATTCTATGATTATCTGGGAATAAAATCTAACCCTCACAGCATCTCTGAGCTGGTTTGATGGGGTCTTATTGCAAAGGACCTCCCAGAAAGTTGCTGGTTCTTAGTTGCACAGGAATGCTTAGATCAAATCCCACT
This sequence comes from Neodrepanis coruscans, assembly GCA_013400695.1. Lineage (NCBI taxonomy): Eukaryota > Metazoa > Chordata > Aves > Passeriformes > Philepittidae > Neodrepanis > Neodrepanis coruscans. The sequence goes on from VYZS01016550.1 coordinate 12,740, forward strand.
ATTTTAATGTTTCTATAGGGGGGAAAAACAGATGCAATTTAGGCCAAACAAAACACTCTGGCTGCTCTAGGTTGTTTTTATTGCTTTCAGACACTTTCTGCAATGTAGATGGTCCTTCACAGGCTGTTAAACACAACCTCTGGCTCGGGAAGGCCCTGAGATGCAGATTTCTGGAGAAGGGAAAGGAGACAAGGAAAATCTCTCTGTGTGTCTCCCCTTCCTTGGATTCATAGAATCACAATTTGGGTTGGAAGGGACCTTAAAATCATCCAGATCCACCCCCTTCCACTGTCCCAGGTTGCTCCAAGCCCCTTCCTGACCTTGAACACTTCCAGGGATTCATCCTCATCCCCAGTAATCAGGCAGGTCCTGGGCCAGGTGAATTATTAATACAGCCCCCAACTGTTCCTGCAGTACAAGCAGAGCATTTTACCTTTAGCAAATTGCAGCATAACCGTGTTTAAAACCTACTAAAGTTAATAGAAATATTCTCATTGACTTCACTGAGCTCTGGACCCTCTCAGATGTGTATTTTCACCTTGACCTTCACTCAACGTCAAAAATTTAGATTTCTAGTGAAAGTTACTCATCTAAAACATAAAGAGAAGTAGATAATTCCACAGGACAATTAATTTCATCTTGAAAGAAGTGGCTAAAATATCCTGTCTCCCTCATCACCGACGGAAATATCTTGGATGTGAAGCCTAAAATAGACACCCAGCTCTTGGAAGGCTGCAAGAAACGAGCTGGCTCCCATCCCTGGTGACACAGAGAGGGGGAGCAATGACAAAGGGAACTTTATCAGCCCAAAAATAAAAGGAAGAAATGGCAAAAAGGAGGAACAAGGTGCACACAGAGCAGAAAAGGCCGGATCAGAAACAGCAAATGCAGCAGTTGGGTTTGGAGTGGGTTTGGGTGCGGTGTAAGTTATCCCAGCTGACCCCATCCTTGGTTTTGGAAGACCTGTGATGTTGGATTTCTGTCCCTCTCAGTGCCAGGGCAGCAGGACAGGGATGGTTGTGACCTTCACACTGGCCCTGGACATGACAAACCCATTCCCACCTCCTGCTCTCCTCATCCCAAACCTCCAGATGCCACCACCCATCTCCAGCTGCTGCTTTTCCCCAGGAAACACAATTCTTTGGCTTGTTTATTTTGCTGTTATGAGTGTGTTTTGCTACAAGAAATTACACTTAATTATGTTATAATACTTTCTGAACTGTTAACGTTAATATTAATGCGTTGAAAATGATTTTTACTTAATTTTTTACTGGGTGTTCTTGTATAATTGATAGGGAATTTGTTATTAAATCTTTTATTTGACTGATTACTTAATCATTCCCACATGGTTATCGAAGACAATCTTACATATAATTAATTTCACTAATAGAGACTCCCCATGTTTTCCTTCCTAGGCCAGTGTCTTCATGTTTATCATGTAATTTAAGGCTTTCCTGGGGCAGCTTTAAATTATGCACATATTTGTATTAATTACATGTGGCCAGATCCTGCTACCTTGTGTATAGTGGAGAACACCTCCTTCTGGAAGAAGCTCCTCTGGAATCAATGGAGCTCTTGCCATGGGATAAAAAGTGGTGGGAAATGAGGGCAAAGCTGGAGAGAGAAAGAATTGAAGCTTGGTGCTTTCATTCAGGCCTCCCCAGGTATCTCCTGGCCTCTCTTTTCATCAGGGCTAATCCAAACACATGGATTCATCCACTGCACCACTATTTTGGGGTCAGAAATGTGACAGCACCGAGACACAGGCCCAAAACAGGGGGTCCATGTGGGCAAATAAGGAGCAAATGATGCTCAAAGTCACGAGGAAGCTCCATCAGGTGATGTGCCAAATCCATGCCAGGATGCTGAGAAATGCACCTGGTGCCAACCATTGACTCCCAGTGACAAACTGGGGTTACATATTGCATGTTTTCCCCCAGACTGGGGCACTCAGGCAGTTGCAGTGATCCCTGGCTGCACTTGAGAGGGAAGATGGGAAGAGCACGGGAGAGGCGAGTCCTGAGGAATGAAGATGAGCAGCAGCCCTGCCCAGCTGGAATTTGCACTCTGATGACAGAAGCAGCAGGATCTGCAAATTCTCAGAGCTCCTCCAAGGCCAGGAATCCGTGAGTGGCTCCTGGGATCCCCAGGGAGAGGAGCAGGGACAGCACCTCCCCTGCCTGTGCTTGTTCCCATCCCTGGGAGCTGCCTGAGCCCACAGCACCCTCTGCCAGGCACCTCACAGCCTCCCAACCCACTTCCATGCTTATTTTAACCAAGCCAGGGGCCCCAGGGATGCTTGGTGATGTTGATTCTGTTTCAAGTTTAGTTTAAATCTTCTGTACAACAGGACATGATGTTTGCTGATGTCCATTTAAAATTCCTCCTCCCAAAAACTGTCTCTGCAAAATTCATTCTTGGAGCTCCTGTTGCACAGCACCCTGCCAGGAACTGGCTCTGGTCAACTTGGCCAAGTGAGTTTCTGAAACCCAAACCAAACTTTAATCAGGGGTATAAAGCCACATCCAAGATGGACTTTTCCTTCCTTCCCAAAATCTGCTCATCAAACTTGTAGGAAGTTGTAGCAATTGGGGATTGGTCTCTTCTCCAAGTGACAGGGGACAGAACAAGGGGAAATGGCCTCAAGATGTGTCAGGGGAGGTTTAAATTGAAGATTAAGAAAAATTTCTTCATGGAAAGAGTTGTCCAGCAGTGAGGGATCCCCATCCCTGGAGGGATTGAAATCTCTGTGGATGTGGCACTTGGGGACGTGGGTCAGTGGTGGCCTTGGCAGTGCTGGGGGAACCTGATGGTCTCAAAGGGCTTTTCCAACCCAAATATTTCCATCCAAATTTGGTCAGGGAGGAACAAAACCCCAGCTCCTGGACCTGACTCCCTCTGTCCCCACAGAATCCAGTGCTCAAGTCAAGCACGAACCCAACTCTCTGCAGCATCAGTGTCACAGCACAAACTTTTCAAATCATTTATTCTTGGGGAGATGAGTGGAGCAGGAGCTGCATACAAAGGAGTGGCCACAATAAGTTCATTTAAAGCCGAGACTCTTCCTAGCTCACATTTTAAGCTGCCCTCAAGCAATTCTCTGCCATGCAGCAGTATGTCTTAAAAAAAAAAAAAGAAAAAAAAACAAAAAAAAAGGTCTTATGAACCCAACTCTGCACAAAATTTCCAAAACAAGCAGGGACAGTGTTTGGTACTTGTGAAGTTATGAAATGTTTTACTCCCCAGGGACTGAGAGGGCAGTTTAACTGTTAAACAATAAAACCCATCATCAACTGAAGGCCTATGTGGTATTCTCAGTGTTTTGCTGGTTTGATTAATTTAGAGGATTCCAGTGGGCAAAGATTTTTGGAGTTGAGGCCTGGGAGAGTCTCTTTCTCCCCATTACTCAAATCTCAAACCTACCAAGGCAGAACTGTGCCCCCTCCAGCCAGCCCACCATTAATGTGGGCAATAACCACAATTCCTCCCCACACACTATTTAAATTCTAAGACACTGACAAACTATAACTCACAGGCAACCATTTTAAATTATTATTATTCAATGGCTTGTAAACTGTATCTCATCATTAAACAGAATAATAAATAAAAATCATGACCAGCTTTCAAACCAGCGACGTAGAGATCACACTTTCCTGCTGAAAAGTTGGTTTGCATTTTACTCTAATTAAAGGAAAATCCATCTTTAAATTGTTAAGTTTAAGGAATAGTGTTTGGGGTCAGGAACTGGTGGAAAACCCTAAATTCTGCAATGTCTCTGTTGCCATATAGACCAAGTTAGAGGTTGCTGAAGACAAATAGAACACCCCACAGATGCTTCCCAGTACCAATGCCTTGCTGGGGGCTACACATCCCCAGATGAAAGGCAGGAGCACCACGGAAGAAACAAGGAATTTGTTGGCTGGGCTGTTTGAAGGGGGAAGGAGGAGGAGGAGGAGAAAGGGTTAAAGGCAGTGGGGTGGACAGAAAAGCAGCACCCCCAGCCCAGCCCTGCCTTGCCCATGGTCATCCACCTCCTGTAATTCCATTAAGGTGTGAGATTCCAATGCAGAATTAGCTGTTGCCTACGCAGAATTATGTTAAACATGGCCCAGACTGAAAATCAATATTCTGCTTAAGTAACTGGCCCTCCAGTAATTTAATGAAGCTAAATTGCATTACACGGAGGTAAGGTGGTGGGGGACCATTTTGTCTCAAACCTTCCATTATACAGTGACTGTACAGCTGTATGCCTAAAGAGAAATTAAACATACACACTCATTCCTTCTTGAAGTTGGAACAGTGTTTTTTACACTGGATTACTTGTCTCCTGCCTTAATTTAAAACTACAGTAAATAATTTGCAGGCAGATAATTAGGAAGGAGCCACGGTCTCATAATAAGGGGGGGAAAAAAAATGCTACCAGAGTATTAAAGGATTTTTTTTACTTGGCGAGAAAAAAATGAAAAAGGACATTAAATGTTAGATCTGTATTAAAAATGTAATTCTAAAGGGTTTAAATCTATGACATGTCTACACTGAATTAATTAAATTCATGATCTGATCAAGGACTGAAAAGCTACCTTGGAGCTATCTCTTAAAAATGCTCTGTATGTACATGTCAAAATAGGAATTAAAAAAAAAGCAGACCTTTGATTCATTGGCAACTCATGCATGCGTTATTGTGCTTCTCCTGCCTTGTGGTGGGAGGGAAGTCAAAGTTTTATAAAGCACCTGAAACCTTCCCCACACGGCTCCTTATGAAAGGAACTTTCTCGCCCAAGACGACCCAAAAGTCGGAGCCATCGGCTCTGAACGTGATCACGGTGACATCCCCGACGCCTGAACTCCTGTTAGAGCTGATTGACAAGAACAAAGAGGGCACAATTACATTATGCAGCACTTGTACTGCACCCTCTTTTATTTATTATTCAGCTACAAAAAAAAAAAAAAAAAAAAAAAACTTCATNTTTTTATTAAGAAAAAAAAAAAAAAAAAAAAAAAAAAAAACTTCAACTGGAAGAAACACTTCAGAGTTTTGGGTGTCGGGGAGACGGAATTAAAGTGACAATAACTCGGTGCTGTGCAGTATGAAGTTATGCTGATTAGAGATTACTTGCCCCTAAATCATTTGTCACATTGCCTTATATAAGGGTAAAGCAGACTTCAACCATGTGTAGCTGCAGTGGGATCTTTGGGGAAAAGCAGGCAGCAGAGGATGTATTGTTTAAAGGGAAAAGAAGTGATTTGAATGCTCAATCGTTATTTTTCCTGCCTGTCCGACCACTGGAATTTTCTTTCTGTACTTAAAAGGCAGTTAAACAAATGAAATTTATTTATGCCACATCTAAAAGTGAAAAGAGAGGCGTTTAAAAGCACCTTAGAGGAGTTAAACAGAGCACTGTTTAACACCTTAGAGGGCGTCCCCAGCCTGGAAAAGATGTGCCAACGTGAGCTGCAGGATGCAAAATTAGCAGGAAAAGAGGCAACAGCAGCTCAGAACCATCAGGTCAGGCTGGTTCTTCACAGATGAACAAGAAACAGCACATCACTCTCCAGACTCTTTTTGGCACCGGTTTGGGAATGCTGATATAAAGCCACTGGTACCTCTGAAGGTGTCAAGGTGCTCATTGCTGCAGTCTCACACTTTAATTAATGCCAGATGCCATTGTCAGACAGCAGAAGCAATCAAATCCACACATTAGGTTAATAAAATGAAATTCCATCGCTGTTGACAGGCCAGGATTTATGGAGAATGCACTAAAACCCCTCAAACCTGGGGAGGGGAGTCAAGGGGTTCCCAGCTCTGTTTCCTCCTGGTGTTTCCGAGCCAGTCTGGATCAGAATCACCACCACCACCTCCACCAAAACACAGCTCCAACATCATCTCAGGCAAGGAGGGAAGGAGATGAAAAATTCAGTCTCCCTTTTACACCTTATTGATTAAAGAGGGAAAGACTTCCCAGAGAAATTATTTTTACCCCCCTGAATACCACCTGGCAGATCTATATTTTGTCTCTTTTTTTGGCTCAGAAGATCTTTCACTCCTCTATTTCTTTTGGAATGGCAATTCAATAATGTGCCACTGAACATCTATTAATTAGTTTAAAGCACTGTTTTGAAGGGAGTAACTGCTCTCAGAAATCCTGAAACACTTTCTCTTTGATTTCTGAGTGCATTAGAACTGAGATGTAGCTCTTCCCTTCCACACTGAGTTCCTGGCTTGTGCTTGAAACCAGGAATGGCAGGATTTTCCCCCCACTTCTTACAAGTAAAACATGAGTTTAAACACTTACTCAACAAGGAAAACACGTCATGTATTTTATAATGCAAGGCCCTTTAGAGCAAATTATCCAGCTTTTTTTTTTTTTTTCCTTAAGATGCACCTTTCTGTTCAATGATATTTCCTTTGGGATTTTCATTAACATTCCATCAAAAAAAAAAAAAACAACCTTTTTTTGTGGTGAAATTCCTTGACTGATGAGTTTAGCATTTTCCTCCTGCTCATATTTACATTTAGTGTTTTGATGATGTTAAATTCTACAAATGAGAGCGGTTTTTAAGTGTTCCTTTCAACACTGCCTGCCTTTTCTGTTTGATTTCTCTTGCTGATGGTGTGTTGTCACTGCTGAATGCTGGAATTGTTGTTGAGCAGGCACAGCTGGATGAATTAAAGTCTCTCCAGTAACTCAAACCAGAAATGACTTCATCTCAAAACTTTCCATGTAGCACAGGTCAGAGCTCTGAGTAGGGACAAAAATAATGGGGTTACCAGAGAAGGGAAAAGTCAGGAGTACAAGTCAAAATACAGAAAGCAGTTTGGAGTCTCCTTGTGCAGCAGTTTCCCCTCTGTGTTACCAACAGGCTCTTTTAGAGAGTGAAGCCCCGATGGAGACATTTGATAAGTAATTGTATTTTAAGTTCAAATAGAATATCTGCATGTGTGCAGATACAGAGCCCTGTGCACTTCTCTTATTATCTATTTGCTCAGATTATCTGCTGGGTCCCCTAATATAGAACTAGTGCTGTCTAATGATATCAGCTATTAATTTATTCAAGGAATTTTGCCAAGAAACAAATAAAAGCCTGGAACACAAACATTTCTTCCCCCTTCCTTTGGAGCTCATCACGAACAGCAAAGCATTTCAGTGGGGCCGAGGCAGATTTTTCAAAGGTAACATCTTTAATTAACAGGAAGCAATTTCTAAAGTCAATATAAGGTGGGTGTGGTGTAATTAGAGGTGTCAGTGGTTCCTGCCCGGGGTTGGGGTGGGCAGGGGGTGCCCTCACCCAGCACCTGCTCCTCCTCCATCCACCACCTTCCCAGAAAATGCTCCTGCTTAATAAAATCTCTTGCTCTGCTGTGGCATCACAGGGAGTTGGAAAATTTCTTTTGCTTTCAAAACATTTCATCCATTTCCTTCTTCCATCATGATGGGAAAAGTCACCCTCAGCATTTTCATGTTTGAGAGAGGGCAAAGTGGGAAAAACTCCTTTCTCAAGCTGTGTCAGGGCAGGGGCAGGTTGGAGCTCAGGCCAAGGTTCTGCTTTGCCCAGAGGGTGGGTGGGCACTGCCCAGGCTCCCCAGGGCAGTGGGCACAGCCCCAAGGCTGCCAGAGCTCCAGGAGGGCTGGGATGATCCTCTGGGGACAGGGGGGGACTCTTGGGGATGGGGCTGTGCAGGGCTGAGGGTTGGACTGGATGGGCTTTGTGGATCCCTTACAGCTCAGCACATGATGAGATTCTGTTCTGTGATTTGCACATCCTCAGGTGCCCTTTCCAGATTTTCCTGCTGAGGTTTCCATTCTCTCTGATGTCCATGAGGAGTGAGGTGAAGTCTCCCATCAGTGGCCATCATGCCAAAATTTTAGAGTCATAGAACCACAGAATCACGGAATGGTTTGTGTTGGAAGGGACCTTAAAGCCCATCCAGTGCCACCCCCTGCCCTGGGCAGGGACACCTCCCACTGTCCCAGGTTGCTCCAACCTGGCCTTGGACACTCCCAGGAATGGACACTCCCAACATCTCTGAACAACCTATTCCAATGCCTCCCCCTCCCTTAAAGTATTATTTTAAGTCTTTTCCCTTATTTTAAGGCTTTTCCTTAAATACAGGTGAAAAGGTTTGTGTTGCCTGTAATTCCTGTGTGTGCCCTGACCTGTTGCATCTCTGCTGGGCTGGATGTGATTGTTCCAAGCTTCACATCCACAAGAATCCTCAGCATTTCTCCATCCCTAACTGGAGCCCATACAACACAAGCCTGACACCAGATGTGTGTTTAAAAACAAAGGTTCAAAACTCTTCCAATACCTCCGTGTTCAAGGGCCCCTAAAACTCAATGTTCTGTGCTGAAATCAATTCACAGTGTCAATAACCAGGAATTCCCAGAGCTGAAATTGGGATCTGCTTCAGACCACTGCAATTCTGAAACATCAGCACCACAGAAATCCATTGAAGATGGACCTGAGAGTTTTGAGTTACTTTTTAATGGTGAGTTAAGGCATTCAATAGTGAGAAAGTTCACTGGTGAAATGTTAAACCCCTGGTCAGGCAGGGCTGTGTGGTATTTTGCATTTTTGCTGCTGCACTTTTCTGTATTTCAGGGCATTTGCATTGAATTTACATGTTCACAAAATCTGGGAGCTGGGACATTCCATCCTCGGCCTCACAAAAGCACACCAAGAATTGGTGATTTGGTGGAGAATATTCAAAGTATGAACACAGATTAATATTCACATGTACAGGAAAATGTATGAAATCCCCACCAATAGTTAAATTCTGCTGATGGTTTTAATTCCAGGTGGTTAATGGTCAGTCTGTACCCTTGGCTCTCTGTCCATGGTCAGCAATGGCATCTCTGGGGAGGAGGTGATGGCTTTGACAAGAAATTTCTCCCCTGCTCCCCATAACCAGAAGCGGGCACAGGAACAGGGTGGTGGCTCCTGTTGTGAAGGAATTCAAGGCTGGGAAGCCTCCCCTGCAACATCCAAAGGCAAAATTCCATGGGGGATGCAGTTGGGATCAGCTGCACCCACCAAAGTCCTCCTGGTCCCACCAGTGCTCTGGTCCCATCTCCTTCAAGGTCCTCAGAAGATCCTGTACAACCTGAATGGGCTCTGAGCCAAGGAAACAATGGGATTTCTTGGTGGGGAATTTGGCTGCAAGGGAGGAGGAAGGTTCATCTGCCTCCAACCTGCTCAGAAGCTCTTTTTTTTTAGGGCTGGTGGAGGATTCACATGTGATTGCACATTTCTGTCCCACCTCTCTCCTTGCAGAGACCAGCCCTGGTTCCCTCCACGTTCATCTGGTGTTCACCAGGCTTTCTTCCTTTCCCTCACTGTTTTCAGCCTTCCCTGTGATCCTTGAAGCCAATTTTTTGGTAAAATTGAAAGTGCAGCATGATTTTATTTATACAGCAAACACAGACATGATGCTACTGAGGGGAACACTCCAGCACCCCAAGCCTCACCCTCTGACCCCACTGTGTGAGTCCTGGTGTGCTCCTGCTTTTGGGGTTGGCTGTGGGACACAACAGTGACATTTGCACCTTGTGATTTTAACTTTACACTGAGATTCTGCCCCTCTGTTGAGTGGCCTCAGCAGTTCCAGTGAAAGTTATTTTTTTCAATTTCAGGGGCAATTTGTGATTTAGGCTCTTCCATACCCACCCTGCTCTGGCCTTGGGCACTTCCAGGCACGGGCAGCCACAACTTCTCTGGGCAACCTGTGTCAGGGCCTGATATCCCAACTAAATCTTCCTAATATCCCACCTAAAATGACCTTCTTTCAGTTTATAAGCCATTCCCTCTTATCCCATCACTAGGATTGGTTCTGGTGGTCTCCAGATCTTCTACTGGAAAAACATATTCCCTGTTTAATCTCAAATTCTGGAACTTACCACACGTGCCAAAAGTTTCAATTCACTTTTGTGGAGCAACTGCTCAGAGAAAGGATGTGAAGGACCAAATCCTCCCCCCCTTCTGTGCTGCAAACATTTAATGAAGGTGAATTTCAGCCCTGCAAGGTGTGTGAGATCCCACTCTCTGCAGCTACGACTCTCTTGGTATTTCCACTTAAAAATTTTATTTTCAAGGCCCCATAATTGTATGTAAAATTTTCCTTGGATCTGAAAGACAAAAAGCCCTAACAAGTCAAAGGCTCAGCCTGGGAGAAACAATTGATCTGCATACAGATGGAGACATCTTCAGAAGGGAAATCTGAGGGTTTGATACTGTTTTCATTCCTACCTGAAATTGCTTTGGTTTTGAACTTACATTTTATCAACTGCAGAATTCGCTTCAGTGCAAATCTCCTTGATTTCAGCCACGTTTTATTCCAGGGATAAACGTGATTTCATTATTCTATTACAAAGCACATTAAAAATAAAACCTGGGTGACAACTTTATCACTGAAGATGGGATTCATTACATATGTGTAAGGGGGATATATATTTTTCTTTTTCTTCAAGAGGGGTTTAATTTGGATTTCTAGCATATAGCCATGCATATGTACAGCAGCCAAGGAAGCTATAGCCTGTCATTTCAATAAAACATGTATGAAAGCGTCCCTAAGCACCTCCTGACATGTCAGGAATATGTGGTGTAAGAGTGTGTCCATGTCAGCAGTGACAAGCTGAGCCTTAATAGCTCTAAAACAGTCTTTATGGTTTACTGTACCTGTAATCCATTTTATAATGAGTGCTCAACTAGATACAATGGTTCCGTGAGTTTCCTCTGCCTTTTAACTCACCCCAAGGTGCCAAAATGAGGGAAAAAAACTCCAAATTGTGGGTGATCCTTCCAGAAGAGCGTTATGGGCTGAAATACTTATGCATGACAGATAAATTAAGAATAAGGCTTTACTCTAATCCTTAAGTTTCCTTCTGTGGATTTTGAGAGAGACCAGTATTGATATTTTAGTGTAGTTTTGGGGGAAGGTTTTATATTTTATCAGGCTGGCACTGCTTTGGACTTGGAAAATGCAGGGAAGGGGAAGAGGGGCTGTAAGCCTGTGATAGACACCACAGTATTTAGAGTTGGAACAGAAGCAAAACATGGCATTTCCTAGCATGATTTCACCCCAACCCTGCACTCTTTATCCCTGGAAAATAACAGCAAGGGATAGGCAAGCTGTGACCAAGGTGTAGCAGCAGTTGGAGCACCTTATTTACAGCATTGGAACACAGAGCTCTTTGCACACAGAGGAACAGGGAATGGGTGGATTTGCCTTAAGGACCATCTCATCCCACCCTCTGACCTGGGCAGGGACACCTCCCACTGTCCCAAAGCTCCAACCTGGCCTTGGACACTCCCAGGGATGGGGCAGCCACAGCTTCTCTGGGTAACATGGACTGAATGAGCTTTTCCTCTTTGCAGGACCTGTAAGACATGACACATAAGCACCCATTATAAAGAAAGGTAAAATAGGGTTCAGATTTCCAGGGAAATGAGGCTTTGACATTGGAATGTGGAATTGTAGAAGTGCAGTCCCTGGGACGTTTGTCTGCTGAATTTCCAAACCACAGAAGAACAATTGAGGCACCAGGAGTCCAAGGAGCTCGGCAGGGCAGAGATGTCCCCCCCACCTCATGGAGAGGCCAAAACCCACATTTCACAACAATGTTTGGGGGTTTTCTTAAGGTAAATCTGTGTTCTGAGTCCTTTTGTCTCTTAAATAATTGTAATGTTGTTGATGATGATAAGAAGAAGAGGAAGAAAAGGAAGAGGAGGAAGAAGCAGCAATAAATTTCTGCCTTGGGGGCCATAGCTCTGACACAAACTGGTCTCCTCAGTCCCAGCCCGTGCTACGGGGACCCCTGAGGAAATGCATCTCTCCAGCTTCTCCCATTTTCCATCCCCAGGGACGCAGGTGACCCTCACTGCTGTCCCTGCGCATCTCCTCTTTCCAAGCCCTGCCTCTCCTGCCTCCTGCTCAGGGCACCCAGAAAGCAATCCCAGGGACCCCCCCACTGTGCACTGGTGATCCCAGAGCACACCCCACCCTCCCCCTGAGGCAGGAGGTCCTGGGTGCCATGGGCTGGGTGCCCCAGGGTGCTTGGGAGCGCCCAAGGAGAGAGGGGAAGGGAGCAAATAGAAGCAGCCACTTAACATCTATTTAGAGCCTGGGAGCATTTGTGAAAGCCATCCCCATTACTGTTGAAAAGATGCAAATTTGGTGAAATAATCAGCTGTATGGCTGCAGGCTGTTTCTCAAGTACCCTGATTCCTTACAGGAGGGAAGGTATTAGTGTAAGACACACAGCAAGGCCAAGTTCATGTTGCTCAGAGGTAGCCCCAAACCAAACTCCACCAAGTGCTATAAAACAAGATTTGTTATCCTGGGAAGCATTGACAGTTCATCCAATAAAGCCCCAAAAAACAGAACCCTCAAGGCTGGTTGCAGGGGTGCAAAAAGCAGCGCTCCCAGGCATGTCTGGCACAGGGAACACGTGTTGGCTGCCCCACACAGCCCCTCACCCAGCCCAGCCCGGGCACCTGGCAATTAAAGCCACTGCCTGGCATCCCCTCGTCATCAAAAATCCCTTTATATGTTTAAGGATCCATTTATGTGCCGCAATAAAGAGCATAAAGCAATCCGTGCGCAGGGCTTTGTGTTTAAAGCTGGGGAACAAGCGAGGAGGAGCTGTGCTTTAAAATCCTTGGAAAACAGCTAAATGCATGGCTTAATGCAAGGTGTAATCTACTGAATGTCTCCAGGCTTCCCTCTTTGCCTCCTTCTCCAGCTCCCTGCTTTATCAGGCTAAACTTGGGGAAAAAAATAATGATGTATTTAAGGAAAGGATAAAATTTAACAGCATTCTCCTGGTATTTATTATTTTAAGTATTGTACTAAGAAGCTTAAAATGCTGCAATGTTTAAACAATATATTTAATTTCAGGGGTATCAAATACGTTCTTAAACCACCAGTGTCTTCAAGGTGAGCCTTCAGCCAAGTAGTTTAATCATTACAATTCCAGCTCTCCCTAAAAATCAGTTTTACAACAGCCAATGACTTAAAACAACAGCACGGAAACAAAAATATACCCCATAAACAAAACTATATCCCCTCACCAGACACACGTTCAGCTGAGCAGGCAGTGAGACAGGAGATAACAATGTAAGGCATCTTTTCAAAGGTGGAACTACTGTTTTCCTGTATGGCATAAGGAAAAAAAAAAACCCAACACAACAAAACACAGTTCAAGTGGCTTTTATAGCAGAGTAATGGGATAAAGTGGAGTTGGAGGGGTGTGTTTGTGTGCACACCAGAGTTCGTGCTACAATATGCATCTTTATGTATTATGGATTTGGTTTTCTCACATTTTTCTCAGTGGACAGATACCGTGCTGTAGTGCTCGGAATACCTGAGAAAAACATCCCAACAAATTGCATTCCTTGTCTGTCCACATCCTATAAGGAGCCCGGAATAGGCGAGGAGAGTCTTCATCACATAAAGCCTTTCTTGATTCCTCCTCTTCCCCCCCCGCCCCAATCTTCTGTAACAACATAAAAGATACTGTTATGACAAGTACTCTGGTAGTTCATTCTTTCATTTATAATTTAACCACAGCCTATATAACCTAATCAGAAAAATGTGGAGCGTGATTAGTACAACAATCGAATACAGTTGGGCTCCTTGAACAACTCAAAGAACAATACAAAAGAAAGCAAAAAAAAAAAAATAAAAAAGAAAGAAAGAAAGAAAGGGAGAAAAAAAAATCAAGGAAGACCATCGCAGGCATATCAGAAAATATGTGGTATTTCTTTAATATTTCATTTTAAACTACCTAATTGTGTTTTTAAGCTTCGGTTCCTGTAATTTTGCAAGATGAGGCATTCCAGTGAGAAAACATATGGTAAGGGATTTTTAAACCACATAGCTAGAGTGCATCATAGACTTATCTGCTGCTTTAGTGTCACAAAAATCCACCACTGAATTTATCCAGTCACCCATTAAAGAAAGAAAAGAATTAAAGGAAAAGGAGTTTAAAAATCCCCAAATGTTCAAAAAAAAAAAAAAAACCAAAAAAAACCCTCCTCACTACTGGAAAGTGCCATCAGGTTCAAGGCAGGAGCAGGGTAGATCTGTGAGGCTTCCCATGGCAGGAAAAGTGGCAATTAGCTGGATATTTCAGGATCCTGCCTAGCAAATGTTGTACACGGTGGTGACAAACTGTCACGAGCAACAACTTGTACCAATGCCTTGGCTAAAATGAGTTTTAATGACCCTCGTGCCTGGCATCGAGGAGAACTTCACATCGCGGCCCTTCCCAAAGCTTTTCCGAGGTGAAATCCAGGGGAGGGTTTCGCTCAGCACGCAAGGAGACTTTTGCCACTGAATCAGCACTTCCCAAGCCCTTTCCAAAGGGATGTCGAGGCAGGAGAGCGACAAACTTTGACATTTGCATGTGGCAGGGAAGGGCTGGATGCTGGAGGAGGAGGAGGATGCAGCTCCCAGGGGTGCAGGGTGCTGCTCCCACCCGGGTGATGCTGGAGAGGGAAAGGCTTTCCTTGAGCCGAGCCCAAGGTAAGAGGAGGACACGGCCAGGCTCGGCTGGAGGGGGATTTCAGGCAATGCCTGGAACAATGTCAGCGCCGTGAAACACCGAAGGAAATCACAATGCCTTGGCACTGACATCAAGCCCTCGGGTTGTGTGGGAAGCGGAGCTGAAAGGAACTTTTGGAGGCCGGTGCTTAACTCTTGGTGAGAAGGAGGGATGTGCCACCAGCACCGAGCCAGGCTGGAGACAGGGCTTGGGATGGGGGCAGAAGGATGAGAGCTGCCTGTTGTTTCTTCAACACAATTTATCCCCTGGAAAACCTTCCCCTCACACCCATGAAAAGTCAGGAGTGTGGCTCTGTGTGTATCCACACAAACTCCTGCCTCCTCATCCTGTTATTATCTAAAATTCACCTGGAATTGGTCTCTCCTAGTTGTTGTTTCTTTTTTTTTCTGCTGCTTATCTTGCTTTTAAAAGACAAACTCTTAACCTCTTGCACTTAAGGGATTCCCTTAAGGTTGGCTGCGTTTCCCCACTGGGAATTTCTAAGTGTAAGGACCGAGAAAAGCGTAAGGTGTTAATCTTGATAATTAGTGCACAGAACCAATTAGAGGGCCAAAAAACCTTAAGGCACAGAAAGTGATTTTTTTGTTTATTTGCTTACCTTATTAAGTTAAATATCTGTCTGAATTAATCACTAATGAACGTGGAGAAGGCTCAATAGCACCGGCTTAATGAACAGCAGTGTCAGATGCATTTTACAGGGCACCAAATCACTGGGCAGAGGGAGCCAAGTCGCTCCTCAAAAATCACTTTTCTGCCCAATTTTCTGTTTGCGAAGCAGTAAATTATTTACATTTATTGTGCTGATTGAGGCACTTAAATAGTGTGAATGGAGCACAGGCAGGTTTTAAAAATATAGGATCACTGCACAGCCCTGCTGCTGCAAATTCATGTTTTGCCCTAAAGGCTGCCCCCTCCCACCCCCAAATTCCTTTTTCCAATTCTTGCAACACCCTGTTATTAAATTAAAGACGTTTTTGTCTGTAATTCATGATTTTACAGACTTTCAGTGCTGCAGGATTTAAATTGCCATTAAGAGCAGTCCCTTTCATTACTTGCCTGGTGGCTTGAGCAAAGTTCGGGTGTTTTCCGGATCAAACTGTTCTCAATTTTTCCCCCAAACAACGGCATTTTCCCTCTCTTTCCATCTATTATTCACATCGTAAACATCTGCATTGTAAACGTCAGATGTCCTAATTGTCATGTCCCCAGCTCCAGGCACGAAGTGAATGTGCTCAACATCCCCCTTAAAAAATAATCCCCATTTTTTTCCATCAATATCTCCCCAAGCCTATCCCTTTATTTCCGAGCAGCCACGGAGCTTTTGCAGCTCTTATGCTGGGATTTTTTTTTTTTCTTTTCTTCCCCCCCACCCCTTGCTTTGGAAAACCTTCCTGAAATCTTTTCCTGCCGCAGATTTTTTGGCTGCACGGACACAGAGGAGGAAGGTGAGCTGATTCCTCAGCCCTGCCTTAGAGCCACATAATGGAATAGGACGGAAGGGGAAAGACTCATAGCAGAGGAGCAGAAAAAAAGTGGGAATCCACAGCTTTCTAGGATCTCCTTAAAGGTGATTTTTCTGGTTTTTTAATCGCAGCCTCCGGAACAACCGATGTTTTGCAGCAAATATGTGCCCAAATCTTTGCAGGAGGAGAACTTTGCTGGTTATTTCAGCGCTGAGATGCTTTGTGAGAGCACACGAGCTGCGTGTCAGCTCCCACACAGCCCCTGCTGTGGCTACTCACAGCTTCTTACTCCGTGTGTAAGTCCTTCCCTACCTTGCCTTAATAAAATAAACACTAATAACCCTTGGAAAGAAATGTGGGAGCATTTTAAAGGGGGAGAAACTGCCAAGCGCATCCTGCG
>VYZS01016552.1:1660-37092 GCA_013400695.1 Neodrepanis coruscans
CTAGTTGTTGCTACAGTTGTGTAGTTATGCCTCATCATCTGGGGAGCAGTGCCAAGGGTTCCTGACTGCCCAGGACAGCAAAGAGTGCAAGAACGAAAGGAGGGCATTTGATAGATGCTGCTCTTCTTGTGAGTGTATTTGTAGAAAAAGGGTAAGGACCCTTCTATGAGGGTGAAGGCTGGCAAACCCACAGAACCATCAGAGGGTCTGTGTGGAAAGGAGAAGGAAGTTTGTCAGACTTGATTTTGCTCCTTATTTGTGTATGGGTAGATGTCCCTATGACCAGCCCAGAAGAGAAAAGGAATAGAACAGGAAGGTTCAGAGGTGAGATCAGTACTAAGGAGCTCTCTGTGGCTGTTCCTAGACTTGGAGAAGAGCCTGGTTACCCAGGAGTGTTCCAGGACTTGAGAAGAGGCAGCTGCCAGCATTTCCCTGTACTACCACAATATGTTCCTCTGCTCTTTCCTCTGAGAACTGGACTGTGGAGGAGAGATTGCTCCAGCTCTCCCAAGAAGTTCTGGGTGATGTGTCCTCTACATTTTTCTCTCAGGAGGGACTTTACAGTGCTACTTAGACACATAACCAGTTGAACACTTGGGGTAATTAATTGTAATTCCACATGGTCAAAGCCCAATCCTTGGATGGGAATTGATCTTTTTCTGGAAACTCAATGAAATTTTTCAAAGGAGTTATTCTAAAAGGGGAGTGGTACAACAGGTTTATTTTAGAAATCAGGCTAAAAAAGATGTTGCTTTGTATCTCTCATGTCTTCTATTTCCACCTATTTGACCTTGTTCCATGGAGTAGGTTGAGTTGTGGTCTGCCCAGTCAGATTTTGTTCAGCTATATGGGAATCTTCCATACAGCTTGGAAAATACAATCCGTTAGCTGCACTCTGGTAATGTCAAGAGGCCAAATGTGGGGTGAGTACCCATGTATGCACAGATGCACAGTTACGTGCAAGCACACACAAAGAGCTTGCAGTTAAAATCTACGTGCCCATCTCTTTTTAACAGGGGAAGACAGCCCCAGCTGTGTATACAGCCTGGTGTCTCCCTTTGATCTCTGTTTGTTTCCAGTGTTTCTCAGAGAGTGGATCCTGGCGCTCCTCGGAACTGCCTGCTCTTTTCCAAGTTTGCAGCTGCATAACTGCACACAGAGAAGCTTGCAGGGAGTAACTGGTTTCAGCAGTTTGGGGTGGGAGGTTCCTCTTCCCTGCAGTCCCTCCTGTTGTTTGCTTTGCCCCTGTCCTTTCCTTGCCGACATGCACGGCAGGGAACTGTCTCATTCTGCTAATGGAAACAGTGCCTTGCAGATGCCTCAAGATCTTCCCTTTCACTTTGCCCACCTGCTCCCCCATGCGTGGCATTACTGCCCTTTGCCAGCTGCAGCTGCCACTCTGGAGCAGATCTGCTCTGTCACCCAGGTTGAAGCTTAGAGAGACAGAATTCCCCTTTACTTTCCAGAGGCTCTGCACGCTACCCCTGCAGCTGGCTCAGGCCCTGTGCCTAAAGGAGGGCAAGAAACTGTTCTTCAGACTTGTGTGGTTTCTGAAGATTTCCGAAGCTGTCAGGAGATGGGGCTGGGAGGGGCTTGCAGCATTTGTTTGGTCTGTTCCCTCACCCCAAGGCAGGATAAGCTCTATCTAAAGCTTTCCTGGCAGATGCCGATCCAGCGTGGCCTTAAAAGCATTTGACAGCAGGATTGCCCGGGGAAGCAGTGCAACCTATTGCCCCAATTAACTGTGTTTAAAGCGAAAAGTTTTTTTCTGATGTCTATCTAAGAAGACAATTATTTCAACATTGGTCTAGGGAAGAAAAGAAGCCACCCAAAGTTGAGTGCCTCTCTGAGTGTGTAAGGGAGAGTCCCAAATGCTGAATATAGCAGTGAAATTTCATAGCAAGGATCACTCTGTTAGACCATAGAAGTATGCTGAGGAGTTCTGGCTGAGACAGGCAAACGTGGGGAACAAAAAACATTTATCTTTCCTTTTCCCAGTGCATGAGTTTGCCACTTCACGTAACCCAAAGTGCAACTCTGATGCCAAAAGAAGTGGGAAACCGGATGGGAACACTTTGTCTCCGATGGATATTCTACGTAATATGACCCTCTTAGGAAATGCACAGAGTCTGTTCTCTGTGGTGTGACCTCTTTTAAACTTTTCTTGGCTGGGAAAAGCAGCTTACAGGCTTGGTGTTCACTGGAAAAAGCACATATGGAGATGCATTTCAGTGAAGGGATTGCAGAAGGAGAGAAGAAGAGAATTCTTGTATCTAGGGTCAGAAGCTTCAGGAAAACATGTGGAGGCCTTCTGAAGTCATGTGTGTCTCTTGGAGTGGCTTTGAGTTGTGGGTTTTTTTTGTTAGTGATCTCTGGGAAAAATGCATAAATGGGGAAGGAGCAGAGTGGGAAGGGGGTTGTACTGATGGTTGGGTGTGTTGTAAGTGGTTGGCAGTAGTCAGAAGGGAAAGCTGTTGTACAGAAGTAGGGGACTTCCATAAACCCACCAGGATGGCTCTCAGTTCTGTGCAAGGAGAGCAAATTGCATGAGTTTCTTAAAGGCTTTTTTATTTTTTTTGTTTTAAAGGAGTTTTTTTAAAAAGGTGTTCTGTTTTTTAAAAGTGAAAAATACAATTAATCTTGGAATCTCCCCTGCAATTCTGGTGATACTCTGTGACTCTTGAATCCCAGCACTTGGAGTCAAGTGTTTTCTATCCCCCACATAAAACCAGTGTCTGAGCCAATGTAACCTATGTATTTAAAAAAAGAAAAATAAAAGGAAGGATCCTATGTAGGTGTTTGTTTGCTTTTTTAAAGCATGTGATGTCTGAGCCACTGTAGTGTATATTTTTTTTAATGGGGCCTAAACCATAATCATTTGGCTGCATGGGATTAACAGTAGGACATCAGAAACTAAAGGTCTTAAAGAAATAAAATTTTTATGACTACTTGATTGCAAAGTCAACAGTATGACCTTCATCTTGTCTTCCTGATTCTGACTAAACTCCTTTGAAATTCCATCTTGAGAATTTCTTGGGGCAGAGGTCAGAGAAGACCTCAGATAGTTTTTGCTACATATATGAGGAGGGGAGAGCAGTGAGGAGTTATTGATCTATTTTGAGAAATATGGCCATATTAGCTACCAGAGGAAGCTGAATGAGTTGGCTTCCCCGAGAGTCCTGCTCTCTTCATGTACCAGTTGTCAATGCTGAGCTACAGGAGCACCTGAAAACCAAGAGTAGGTTTAGCTGTGCCAGTACTCCATGAAGGAATTGGCTCTGTTTTGTGGATGAGCAGTGTGTGCTTCTGTTCTTCGAGGAATTTACCTGGGATTGTGCAGGTTGTCTGTGGACAAGTCTCCTGACTCTCACTTAAAGGTCTTGCCTGCTGCATAACCCTCTCCTGCTGTGGAGGGAGTTGAAATGTCGTCTCCAGTTAGTTGCTGCTTCACCCTTCCTGAAAGCTCATGCAAACCTTCCAGCTCCTGGCTAGCACAGCACTAGGGAAGCCGAGAAGTCTGTGCTTCTGGTTTGCTGTTTGGCTCTCATGATGAGGAAACCCAGCACAGCCTCTCTCCAGGTGAATCTTTCCTGGAAAAATTTTCCTTTTTTGTTGTTTTTCTTGTTTGGTGTTTGTTTGTTTGTTTTTTCATTTATTATTATTTTTAACAGTAGTGATTTTTGAAACCAACAAGGAGTGATCCCAGGATGGGATGCTACTTAGAAAATACCTACCCATGAACAGTAATTGATCTTGCCTAAATTCATGAGCCCTTGGAAGTGACATGAGCACTACAAAAAAGCAAGGAAGAAGGGTGTAATTGTGATTATAAAGCAGTGCTGCTTTAGGTATTTCTGTAAGTTCATGTGGTTATTTTCATGCTGCTGTTCTATAGCTGAGCAAATGGAAACCAGTTTCCACCAAACCAGAGGGCTAGGTGTTCCAGCTCCTCTTTCTTTTTCTTTGTCTTTTTGAATTATTTTTCTTCCCAAAACAAGCCATGAACCTTTCAGCATCTGGTTTGTTCCCAGGTGGGATCTTACCCCTTTTCCTGCTGAGAGAACACAAGGTCAGGAAGCCTAAGGCAGCTAATCCTCCCACAGTTGTTAGTTTACTCAACTACAGCTGTTCTTAGTTTGGGGGAATTAAGTTGTATCCATTTGTGGCATTGAAGGCCCAGACAGGGGTCATAATGGTCTTCTCCAGTTGATCAAGAGTTCACTGGGTAGAATGTCCTGTGCTTAATATAATGATTTTTTGAGGGCTCTTGGAAACACCAGCGGTTTTGTAGTTAAGCTGAAAAAAGCCAAGCAGTTTTCATGTGTTACAGATATATTTTGTCTTGCTTCCTGCCCGAGGAAGTTGTTTCCAAGTGCCAGCTTCATGCTTTTCCCTTGCTTGAGGTTTGAGCAGTCTTACATCTCTTGGCCTTCATACGTGCCCAGAGGAGAGAAAGAAAATGTGAGGAAGATGTCAAGGGTTGTTCAAGAGGAAGGGCAAAGCAGGGTGTTCGTGTTAGTTTTTTTATCCCTGATGTTTACATTGTTTTAATTTTCTAGGTGGTAAACTCTGCTCCTCTTTGGAAGAACTGTACTGAGAATGAGTTTGTTATTAGCACATCACACCAGCTAAGCAGAAGCAAGGTGTGTTTTCACACTTTCTGGTGCCTTCTTTCCAAAACGTGTCTTCCCTGGTGCCTCTGAGATCAGGACATGCCTCACCTGCTGTCAGTGTGCTGGGAGCTGTGCTGCTCTGTTCAGGTTCCCCTGTTGAGTAACATGTGTAGTTAATTTGAGTTAAAGCCATTTGTCATTTAACATTAGCTAACTCCTAGACTTTTGAAATACAGTATTATTGTTCTTTGTGTGCAAAAATCCATATCCAGTAGGAAAAACAGTGCTACCATGTCTTTAAGTTCTCCTTCCTAGCGCTTTTTTTTTTTGCACATACATCTGATAGTGACCTTGGCTGGTAATTCATTTTCCCTGGGAAGTTTGAGGTTAAATTTAAAATAATTTTACAAGGTGAAATTACATGCACTGCTTCCTCTGTTCCAGATGCATGCCCTCTATACCTGAAAGGCACAGTAGATATTTGATGACTCCTTAAATATTTCTGACAGTGTGAAGAGGTATTGGATGAAGAGCACATGCTTTCCTTCTGGCATAAAAGATTTTGTGTAAACAAGTATGCCAAATGGTCACATTCTTAGAATATATTTTCATTAAGAAGTTTCTTCCATGAGGTGAGGCAACTGGAATATAGCTTCAGCAAATAGATGCATGGGATGGAAAAACTCTGTCCTATCTTAACGAACAGTAAAAATACATTTCAGCAGTAGCTTACCTGTGTAATTTTAAAAATTACGTTAATGACAAAAGTAACTTTTAGTACCAGATCAGAATCTATTCCTGATATTAGCAAATTTCCCTCTCATTTTTTTGAAAACAGGAAATGTTTTCCCAAGTAACAAGTTAGTTGCTTGTACTGATGTACAGATGTCTGTCTTAAAAAGCAAATGGTGGCTTCTTTCAGCTGGTTAATGGAGGCACAAGTTTAAAACCTGACTATATTTGGCAGACACCAAAGTCCAAGGTCTCTTTCAATAGTATTACAAAGAAACAAAGGGTTTGAGGAACTGTCTGTGCTTTTATTGCTGTCACACCCTGTGGACCATGGGCAGCTTTCCCACTGTAGGCAGGACACCAGTTCATGGGTGCTCTCCTGCTGCCTGGTGGGAAGCTGCCTGCCACCTCAGGTTCTTCCAGTCTCAGTGCAGGCACGTAGCCTTCAAAGGTCTCTGCAAATACCTGCTAATCCTTCAGTTTTGTGGTGTACACCATCTTTGATTTCTTCTGGAGAGCCTGGAAGGCAGTAGATGTGAACTGGAGATCTTTCTGTTGCCTGGCGGTTTTGGAAGCCATTGAGGATTATGGAGTGAGAGGAGCATCCCTGGTTCTCAGTGTCTTCTGACTGCAGGAGCCTGAAATACCTCCTCATTGCAAAGGCATGGTGCTTAGCCAGGGAACCTCTGAACAGAATAATCAAGAGTAGCTGGAGAGTTTTGAAAATCTTGGCTATCTTTGCTGGTGACCTAATTCTAGCAGTAAAGCTGAAAATCCGTAGGTCGCAGCAGAGCAGGTTACTGCCTCCTCTGCAATGAGGCAGGTTTCTGATGAATGGCACAGCTGCTTTGCAGGCATGTTGGCAGGATGGAGGAGGATGCTGCACTGACTTTGAGGCTCTGAGCACTCTGTGTATCCCTAGAAGGATAATTACAATGGTATTAGTGGGAACGAGGGCACAGGACACCGTGGGCTATTTAAAGATCAGGTCTATTTTTAGCCACCTTTTAACAAAGATGGAGTTTTTATTAGACAGGGCTTTATAATTAACCAGCCTGAGTTGCATGTTGTTGTTTACAGCTTATTTTGCATGTTCCCTAATAGTCAAATGCAGGATTGTAACTGTATCTTTCTGGCAGAGCAGGAAACTGTGATACCTCTGTGAGCAGCAGTGACTGCAATTAAAAAGTTGATGGCAGATGATCTTGTGCCTGGATGTGACCATACCAGTGGCAGCTGGGCTGTGTTTTTAACTCAGAAGGAGAATGTCATGTAGAGCATTTGTGGCCTGTGATGGCTGTAGAGTTTAGTATGATGTTGTAAACCCAAATCAACCTAAAAGGGGTTTAGCTGGTAACATCAACTGTCCAAGTTGCTTTCAAAGAACAGAGCAGAGGAGCTGGAGAAGAGAGGAGAAACTGATTAACAGGCCCTGGAGTTGGTGCTAGATCTGTTGAAAATGAAGGAGTGAGAGAAAATGCCAGGCATTGATTGACTCCATTCCTTTGCTGGGCAGATGGCCACCTATGGTGCTCTCATCACCTTTTCATTGTGAAGCCCAGGCTTGTTTTGATCTTTTTCTGCCAAGTTGAAGCAGCCTGTCTCATTGGTGCCTCTGAAGATCAAAGGGGTTGCAAAAGGATGAGCAGTCACGTTACTGAACAGCTGTGAGTTCGTTCTGGAGGAGACACCTTCCAAAGTGGTATAATTTTTATTACTATAAGAATCTGTATTCAAACTTTTTTGCCATTCCTTAAAGCATCCTAGTTTTGGAAGTCATGGGATTATAGTTGGTGTCTTTTTTTAATTATTTTATTAATTTAAATGAAGTTTCTGTCTTCTAGCCCTCTAGTTCAAAGAGGAAAACATGAAGATGTGCAACAAATAGGACCCAAAGGCCCAGAAGTTATTATGTGAATAAAATTAGCCCCAGATCTATCACTTCAGCTTCAGAATCGTAGTGTTGTTTTAGTGTAATTGTTTGGGATCTGCTTGATTTAGTGCAGTCAGGGGATCCTGTTTAGACTTCTGTGCATTTGGGGACTGTATTCTTCTTCCATAGAGGAAACTCTATTTTCCAGTCCAGGAGACTGTCAGAGAAGAAGACAGAAACCAAAATGTGGACAGGATGACAGCTAAGTGATAGCAGCAGAGCAAACAGTGCTGGTCAGAGAACAGACCAAAAAGAAAGGCAATAGACACTCAGTGTGAGATGAGAGCAGTCCTACTCCCTGAAGTGCTCTCTGAGATGAGAGTGGGACTCCTGAGTTTTCAGAAGTGTCCTGTTCAAAGCCATGTCTGCAGTGCTGTGGCCTTGAATCCTGGAAGTGGAAGCTCTCTCACGTATCCACGTGATTCGAGGTGTTCATAGGCCAACCCTGCACTCACTGAACCAACGTGATTGGCACTTAATGTCTGCATAGTGTGGACAGACTGATCAGCCACTGGGAGCTACAGCTAAAGTTGTCTGTTACCCTTCCATATCACAGCCCAGGAGACACCTGTCCTGCAGGAAATCCAAATCTTTCAGCCAGATCCTCCATATATCACCAAAGGATTGGAGGCTGCCTGTTTTCCTCTTCCTCTGTCCCTCTCCTTTGCTGCTTTGATTTTGGAAAACTCTGAAGTAATTAAGTTGCCCTCAAAATTGTGATAGAATTAGGAGAGCCCTCTCAGTAATACTGAGTTCTGTACCTGGAAGGATCTCGGGAAAGGGAGGGATTCTGGCAGTTGTGGGCTGCAGGGGGAGCTGGGGAGAGGACTGCAGCAGTGGGCTGGAGAAACCCGTGTTGGAGAGTGCCAGTGGTGGCAACACACCACTTGCATGAGGTTTGTTGGTCTGGCACCTTCCATTTGCCAAGAGCCTGAAGCTCTTCCAAAGTTGACATCAGTGATGAGTCTTCCCGTCTGGAAGGGCTGGGGGTAGAAGTAATTTCTGTGTATCTGTGGGGTGCACTCGGCCATATGCTCACACTGCAGGGGAAGGCCACGCGGGGCTCAGGGACAGTCAGGGCAGGGTTTGTAGAATGGCCTCTTTCAAAGTGTGCAATGGAGAGTGTGGGCAGTTTTACCTTATATTTGAAGGTAAAACCCTTGCTGTGTGCTTGCCTTAGGGCTTGCAGCAGATGCTGCAGATGTGCAGAAGGGTTTGCGTGCTGCAAAACTGGCCATTTTTCTCTGAGTATTTCAGCTGTTTGGTAAGATGCTCCCTTTCCCCGTGTACCTTGTTTTAGTTTTGTGACTGAGGTGGCCTCTGGACAAATGGCAGCTGTTGCAGAGTGTACCAGGACATTGCTGTTTGCATCTTGTTCCCACTTACAGGCTTGAATCATGATGCTGCTTTCTTATGCACTGTGCCACCCATTATCTCTCTGGGACATAGCTTGTCACCAGGCAGGGTTGTGTTGATTTGTCTGACTTTGAAAAACTGCATTGCCTTGGGGTAGATTTTTTTTTATTACTATTATTGTTCTTACAGTTGTTTAATCATAGATCTCTTCATTTGTGGTTTGTTTTTCATTTGCCTTTGGTTTGACTGTACAGTTGAGTGGATGTTTATCTCTAACTTTTGCAGGCAGACCTGATATGGTTAAGATCAGGCTGAAAATGTTGCCCACTGAATTGTTCTTTGAAATTTCTATTTATAATGTGTTGTTGAGTCTTTTCATTGTCAGCCCTAATTTTTCATTTCTTTGTTTATTTTAAATGTTAAATCTTTACATTTAAAAAAGTGTAAATATCTAAAGGATTTTTTCCAATCACTTTTTCGTGGTACATTTATTAGCATTTGGAATTCAAATACTCCTGCATGTCAGGGAGCCATCAGTAGAATGGACTGGAAACAAAGAGTCAGGTGCACAAGTATCTTCTTCACCTGGGAGCAAAAGCAGGAAAACAACCATGAGGAGAGACCTGATTTAAAATCAGAAAGCAAGGCTTTCTGTTCTGAGTGATTTCACAGCTCAGGTGGGGAATACTAACTTTTCTAGCTGTGTATTTCTGAGCCAGGTTTCCTTCTAAAGCATGTGCCTGGTCTCTGGTGTCCTGTGGAATTGGGGTGAGTGTGTTTAGTGCTGCCTGGCCCGATGCCACCGCAGCTTCAGCGCCCGTGGCTGGAGGGCTCAGCAGTTGCATAACACGCTGCAGCAGAGACAGCACAGGCTCAGCCCCAGTGCCTGGCTGCCTCCAGCCCTCATCCAGGTGCTTGGCAAAACCTCTTCCTTCTCCGAACACAAGTGTTGGGTAAAACCGGGAGCGCACACTTTGCAGAGAGGGCTGAGCTGGGGGTCAGAGACAAGGGTAAGGAAAAAACACCGAGGCTGTTGGAGATAAGCAGCTTCTCTGACCTGTGAATTGCTTTTAGAAGGAAACCATGTTTTCCCCTTTTTCCCTGCCCTGTGGTTTTTGCATGTGTTTCTCATTACTTTTATCTCAAAATCATTCTCGTTCAGTGAATTATTGATGTGGGGTCACATGCATTTCTGCAGGAATTGCTTTCTTTAACCAGTGATCCCTCCTGAATTTTTTAGGCAATCTGTTAGCTCTGAAATCCAAACAAAGTCGGTGGTTTCTAATTTCAGGGTTAAATTAGATTCGACTTTGAAAAGGCATAGAGGAAAAGGATGATCACATCCTGTTCCACATTAGGATCTTCCTTCTACTGGTTCTTTTGATGCTTCTTTTTGATTTGGTTCTGTTTTTTTAACATCTCTGGGAGATCAAGTGTCTGATTTAGCCTCAGTGGAACTTGAACATATTCCTAATGTTGAGCACATGCTTAAATCCACCATTGAATTCAAGCCCTGTAGACCTGCAGGCATAGTACAAAAATATCTGGGAAATGTTTTTCTTTTCCCTGAGATGCTCCCTTCTTTCAACATACAAAATTAAGAATTCAGCATTTTGAACTGCCGCTGGAGGCGGGTTGGTCACTTCCTGCTGGGAGGGAAGCTTGATCTTTTAAAGATGGGAAGAGAGTGTATGTGTGTCTGTGCATGTGTGTGTTTTGCAGATGTTCAGGCCTTGATTCAGCAAAGTCTCTCAGCAGTGTCTGACTAGGGGATAGTGCTGAGTCTGGTAAACCTGCTGCTCTGGAGCTGAGTGTGTGCCTGTGTTTGACTGACTCCTCAGCACAGAAAGTTTCTTTTCTTAGTTTCCATCACTTCTGCCCGTGGTGGAAGCTGGGAAAAAAAATCTGGACAAATCCCAAATCTGTTCTAGCAAAGAAGCTGCTGTTCCTCCAGGGATGTTAACATTCAGGCATGGCTCTGAGAGTCATGACCACATCCACTTCTGCAACATTCACCAGAGGAGGAAGGACCGAGTGGTGGGGGGTCACCTGCTTGTCGGGGGTGCACAGGGGGTTTTGGCTGAGCCCACCAGGGCCCAGGGAGGGAAATTGTCAGTGGCCTTCCAGCGGTCCCTTGCAGGGAGCCCCTTGGGCACTGAACGTAGGTAGGTTTCTATCCTCTTTATAGGCACTTTGTGACCAGCAGTCACAAGGTTGAAGCTGCCACCACAGGCCCCTGAGCTCTGTGGGGACTTCCCAAGCGGGAAGAAGCTCTGGTGGCTTTGTGCCCAGCTTGCTGTGATGCAGAGTGCTGGGGTAGGTTTATTGCTACCCAGCTCCTCAAAAATGTACTCAGATGTGTGAGGGAAGGAAATGGGGAATTTTTTTTGCACCCACACCTTTTTCTGCACTGCAGTTTTGATTCAGGCAAGAGAGAGCCCAGTTCCTGCAGTGGGATTTGCGTGTGTGTTGTACAGTGAGACAGCTGAAGCTATGAGCAAAAAGCACGCATAAATAAAGGCTTCCTCCCTGTGCTTTATATAATCAGAGTGGGTGATGTCATTGGGAGCTGGAGAGGAGAGCAGGCTGTGAAATTACAGCCCTCTGCAGCCAGGCAGAGCCAAGTGCAAGGGGGGGCTGCACAGAGCAAGAGCCAGGCTGCTCTCTGACAGAGGCTTAGGACAGAGAGCCCTGGTGCTCAGGCTTGAAGGGGAGCTGGGGGGTAGAAGCAAATTATCCAGATATAATCAGAAGCTCTTACAAAGGCACAAAGGGAAAGCAGGTGCCCAGTGGGCAGCAGTGAGGTTGCCATTTCAGGGGCCAGGACCCCTTCCCTCCATGTGCAGCGATCTATAGCTTGTGAATCCACAGGCAAGGCTATGGGGCTGCTGGGCTTGCTCATCCCTCTTCTGCTTCAGTCTCCTGGCCCACTGCAGCTCCTGGCAGAGGAGAGAGGGCATCCTTGCTCTGCCTGTCCTCCACATCCCAGAGGAACTTACTTCTAAGCTTCTCCTGGCCCTGCAGAGAGCAGGAAGCAGAAGCAGCAAAGGGGCTCTGTTCTAGCCAGAGTGGCCAGGTGGAAAAGGATAAAAGGTGATCCTCAGCTCTTTGGGACAGGGCTCACGTTAGGCACTGCTTTTCTGAAGCCTCCCAGGTGCTTTGCTCCTTTTCTGGCCATCCTGTTACCCTACATGGGAGTCCCAAGCAGGAGTCTTCCCCCTCCTAAGGGTGAAGGAAAGGGACACTGGGCTGTTCTCTTTGGAGAGTGGAGGGGCCTCCTCCTTTCAAATCCTTCATGGATTTCTTCTTCAGATCATCCAGCACCTATGGTGTGCTTAGTCTGATTTTTTTTCCAAGGCCACTTAGGCACCAGAAAGGGCTCCAGCTTCAACCAACTCCCGAGTATGCAAAGGCTTCGGCCTCTGCCGAAACTGTAACTCTCCTTCTGTCATCCTGTATTGCTGGGGATCGGGGCAGTGAGAGGCAGCAGCCCTTCGCACCAAGCCGGTGTTGTCTCTGTTATATAACAATATGGGCATTTAGACTTGTTTTTGCAGATATTGGCAGATGCGTCAAATATCGGCATAATCCAGTGGTTTACATGGAAAGCCGTCTGGCTCTGTCTGGAGCCAGCACAGTGCTGGTATTTTCACTGAATACAAGAGCCTGCAGCACTGTCAGAGCCACGTTGCAACAGAGTCCAGGTAAACAAGCGGAAAAGACACTCATATCATGGCCTGACCAGTGGAATTACAGGTGCAGCTCCAGGACTTGATAAGAATGATAATGGATTTGTGATTGCTTTCTTTCTGAAATGGTCTTTTAGCTCAGTCTTCTGTGATGCTTTTTACAGAATCACAACATCATTTAGGCTGGAAAAGACCTCCAATATAATCGAGTTCAACCTTTGACTGATCACCATCTTGTCAACTAGACCATAGCCCTCAGTGCTATGTCCAGTTGTTTCTTGAACACCTCCAGGAACAGTGACTCCACCACCTCCTTGGGCCCTGAATTTTTATTTATGATGTACCCATCAGTGCCTCAGACCTGCTGGTGTGTGCTCTGTGGCTTAAGAACCCATCATAGTCTACTAGGGCTATTGGAAGTTGAGAAAGGTCAGAGACTGTGATCAGGTTAGATTTTAAAAATAAAAAGTTAAGAAAGGTATTGTACACTGTGGAGGGGAGAGAGCTGGGGAAGCTGTTGGATTTGATCTCTCTGAAGGAAAGCAGTGTGCCAGGACAGTTTGTGACCTTGGTTGCTGTTCCCTATCCCAGCTGCACTGGGTCAGGGAGCTCCTGAGTCTCTGACAGTGTTGTTCCCAGCAGTGAGAGGTGGCTGCTGGGGCTGGAAGGCCTGGCAGTCCCTGGCTGCAGCAGCCTGTGCAGCTGTCCTGCCCTGCTGCTGTATGACAGTGGAAAGCCCAGTGCATTGCCCTCCATTAGGCTGGGGTTGGAGATACAAATGCACTCACATGTGCAGTGGTGTCAAAACTCAGTGTGGCTCAGCTCTGAGCAAAACAAGGAAAATCCAACAGCACCACAGAAGTTACTGCTTTGGTCAAACTTGCCTCGGCACAGCCAGCACCACCTGCCTCTGCAGTGTGGCTGCAGCCCAAGCCATGCTGTGTGCCATGAGGAGCTTATCAGCTCACACCACACCCTGTGTCTCAGGCAGGTGCCCTCTTGATGCTGGGTGTGCCAGGAGAGGCCATCAGTCTGCTGCAAGCCATGGCCTTTGGCTACCAGCCAGCAGAGCCACTAGCAGGAGTGGCTTCTCTGAAAACTGTGTGAGCCTGGGCCAATCTTCTGGGCTCTATGGGGGTCCAGGACTGGAGGAATGTCCCCTTTGGGGCAACAAATACTGGGGATGTAACTTTTTCAGTGTCCTCATGAAGACAGACTCTCTGACTCTGAGGACCCTCTGTCCTCTCCCTGCCCTCATCAGTGCAGTGCCCTGTGGTCCTATGGCACAACGGGAGATGTTTCAAGTGTCCAGGGTACATGGCTGGACCTTGGCACGTAACTTTCATGTTCTTAACGTGGTTGATCTTGTTGAGACTGCACATAACACAGCTTTTGACGTGGCAGATCAGTGCCATCCTTTTAATTGCTGTCTCAGCAATCCAGGCAGTGCTTGCTCCCGCCCAAAGCTGATCGCTGCTTCCAGGAGTGCAGTTGCTGGTGCAGCACCTTCCCAGTTCCTGGTAAAACCTCCAGTGCTGAGTCTCAGCCCAGAGCTCAGGCTGCAGATGTGTTGTCCAATTCTCTGTGCATCCAGGCACGGACTGTGATACCTTTGCCACTGGTTAGATGTTGATTCCCCAGACTTTTAGTTTTCTGTTACACAAATAATTTGCTTTTCACCGTGAGCTGGGAGCTGCCCTTGCCCAGCAGGGCAGGGATGTCTGTGGTCCCTGCCTGTAGCAGGTGCTGTGAGCAGTCCCCCAGGTCTATGCACACATCTTGAGCTCTACTCAAGCTGTGATTTATCTTGGGCTGATCCACAAGGGGAAGTGTATGGTTGGAGCTCATATTTGTGCTGTGAAGAGACACGTGCTGCTCTGTGCTCTGACAGTACTGACTTGCCTCTGTGACCACTCAGGAAGTCTGTGTCCTATCCAAAAATGTGTTTAAACCCAGAATGTCTTTGACCACAAGGTCCTGCTCCTTTTCTTTTCTCTAGTTGAAAGAAGTCAGTGTCCAGTCTCTCATGGGATGGCACAAACTATAGTGCAAGTGTGAACCAGCAATGCTTTTTTATGGCTTGTCCTATGGGTCATCATGGGTCACAGGCAAACACCTGTAGTGGGTACATACAACTCCCGATCAAGCTCTACGTTGAAAATCAGCTTCCAGGTAGAAAAGATCCCCCTGTGTCAATTATATGGGTTTAATGACTGGGGTTTGCCCTAGAGCAAGCTGAGAAGTAAAAGATGAGATTGATGTGATTGCTGTTTTTTCAGTTTAATATTTGGATTATGATTTCCCTTTCCCCACCCCTCCATTTTTTAATGTTTAATGGAAAACACATGTTCTTCAAGGCCCTTGCTGGTCATATGCAGCCCTGTGACTGTTATTGAGAAAGAATGATGGACCCTTCCTGAAGAGATTTATAGTAGAAACTGAGGAGCTCACAGCTCCAGCACGGCCAGTGAACACTCTCCTGCACTGACAGTTCATCAGTAAAACCCCTGACCCTTCCACCCTTAATCATCCTTGCTTGTCACTGACATAATTGCCTGATTACAGACTCCTCTCCCCCACTCCTTTCAAACGGGGTGCAATAGTGCATTTGAAAAACAAATGGAAATGAACTGTCTGTGCTCTTTTTCTTCTTTCTTTTTTTTTTTTTTCCTTCCCCTGCATTGAGATGGATCAGGCTAAGATTCAGTTTCTTTGTGCATGAGCAGCGGCTGGGATTGGTTTTCAGGACTCTTTTGCACTGGTGTTTCTTGCATGTGAATAGTAAAGCTGATGTCATTGTGTTATTGATTGGGATGACAACTTTGGACATAAATCATTAATGTCTGGGAAAGAGAGAGGGAGGGGAAAAAGGCAACACACACTCGATAGTTTTCCATAAAGCTGCNCTGAGGAGCTCACAGCTCCAGCACGGCCAGTGAACACTCTCCTGCACTGACAGTTCATCAGTAAAACCCCTGACCCTTCCACCCTTAATCATCCTTGCTTGTCACTGACATAATTGCCTGATTACAGACTCCTCTCCCCCACTCCTTTCAAACGGGGTGCAATAGTGCATTTGAAAAACAAATGGAAATGAACTGTCTGTGCTCTTTTTCTTCTTTCTTTTTTTTTTTTTTCCTTCCCCTGCATTGAGATGGATCAGGCTAAGATTCAGTTTCTTTGTGCATGAGCAGCGGCTGGGATTGGTTTTCAGGACTCTTTTGCACTGGTGTTTCTTGCATGTGAATAGTAAAGCTGATGTCATTGTGTTATTGATTGGGATGACAACTTTGGACATAAATCATTAATGTCTGGGAAAGAGAGAGGGAGGGGAAAAAGGCAACACACACTCGATAGTTTTCCATAAAGCTGCTGTTCATTCCTGCGTATGTGATACAGAGGAGGAGACAGCAGGAACAGTTTTCCTGTGTGGCCCGAGGACGATGTGCTTTGCCACTGCTTCCTGAACCATTTTCCCCAGAGCATGTTGCCATATTCTTCAGAAGATGGCTCATATCATCAGCAACACTGTCATGCTGAAGCCTGTCTTTGTAGGTGTGAGCCAAGGTCAGACTGCCATGGGGAAGGTCTTGGGTTCTCTTGTTCCCACACCCAGCAGCGTTTCAGACTTTGGCCCAGGAAGGAGTAAGAATACAGTTTTTGGGAACTACCATCTCTCCAGCTCCTTTAATTGCCAGCAGACATTGTTTCAGTGTTTTGAGCTGACCATTTTTCTCACTGATGATCTTAATTTTATGCAAAAAAACAGTGTTTAGGTCAGTTTGTAGCAAATGCCCCAAGCCAGCAATGAACAACTGTGCAGGGGGATAGCAGTCATTCAAAAATGCTTTCTCAAAAGTTCTTCTCCACAAAAGACAGCAAATAGCTCAGAGAGGGGAAACGCAAGGTACTTGCACCATTTCCCTGTGTGCCTTTGCCCCTGCACAGAGTTCATCCAGACGAGTCACATTATCAGTTCAGACAACAAGAAAATAACCAGTGTCTGTCAGAGGTTAGCAATCATGCAAGTATTGGTGAGCAGCTGATGTTTGAAGTGTAAATAGTTTAGTGGCAGTCGGTCCTGGTACCTGTGGGGAATCTCGTGACGTGTGGAAAGAGGGAAGCGTGAAAAACTGCCTTGTGATGGGGCAGTAAAGAAGGAAATGGCAATCCCATGCAGCAAGTGTGGCTCTGACCCTGCTCTTGTCCCCTTTCAGCCGAGCTCACCTCCGCCTGTGTCTAGAACGCTTGAAAGTTCTGATACCGCTCGGACCAGACTGCACCCGGCACACCACGCTTGGGCTGCTCAACAAAGCCAAAGCACATATCAAGGTAAGGGCTGCTTTTCCCAGCTGCTTTCAGCCTGGCCCATGGGCAAGTGCAATTCAGTCATTCGCCCTTGCTGCCCAGAGGGCAACTCTGTGGAAGGAGACTAACACATTTTAAAAATAAATAAATTTAAAAAAAAAAAAAGCAAGCAAGCCTTGCTCTCTTGGTTAATCATTTATCACTGCTACAATTCCACATTGTTGAGAAGTCTATAATGAACTCTGTTAACTAAGGAAATGTTGGATTTGAAGAGCAGGGGTGTTGTTCTGTGTTGTGATGGTTTGTGGACAGCTGCATCTCTCTAAAGAAAAACATACCTACTGTTGAATGACTGCATTTTCACGGGAAATACAGCCTTTTTTTCAGAGGTGCTAGTGAGTTTCCACTGCCAAAGCATTAGCACAGACCACAAGAGTGTGAGATGGGGGGTTGGCTTGTTGGGAGTGTCTTGTGTGAACCTGCCAGCCAGCCCAATGCTCTTTTGGCTTCACTTTTGACAAAGTGAAACGTGAAAAGAAAATGCATTGTCAGTATCTGGGAAAGGCTGAAATACTTGATTGTTGGTCAGGATATCGGGAGGAAAGATGGGTGATGGAGGAGAAAAAGCACTGCCAAAGGGACAGAGTTAGCCTGAAATGACTCCTCCTTATGCAATGTGCTTGTTGTAGGGAACAAAGAACAGTGCCCTGGTAGATTTCCCAGCTGTGATCAAAGAAATCTGTAGTAGGTTATGTAAATCACTTACTGAATAGAAAACTGTTTCTGAGAAATCCTACTAAACCATGCAGTAAGGAACACAGAACACCCAGGGCACGTTTTTGTGTTGGAGCAGATCATAACAAACCCTTGAGTGGTTTGGTTCAGGGAATTGATGCCCCTCCGTGGGCAGATGCGGTAATGCAGGTGTCTGATCCCATGTGGAATGACCCACAAACTGCTGCAATTCACATGGTTTCCCCTGGAGAGGCTCAGTCCTCAGAGACTCTTTGTGCTAATGAGTATGATTTATCAGGACTTGAGAGGTGGAAATATGTGGGGAGAGGGCATCGGGCTTGCAGGCTGCAAGGCAGCTCGGTTCAGGGATCTTGCAGCTTAAATCCTTCTGGAACCTGGGAAGGTCTAAGCAAGGCAAGTGGGAGGGCAGTGGAGGTGGGAGGGAAGGAGAAAAGGATGAAATTAATAATTCAATAATATTTGATTGTGTCAGAAACTTGAAGAGGCTGAGAGGAGAAGCCAACACCAGCTTGAGAACCTGGAACGAGAACAAAGATTCCTAAAGAGAAGACTGGAACAACTACAGGGTCCTCAGGAGATAGAGCGAATACGAATGGACAGCATTGGATCTACCATTTCCTCGGATCACTCGGACTCGGAGCGAGGTGGGTGTTGCTGAACTAGGGAATCTCCAGGACTCTGAAGTGAGAGTCTGAGATTTATCCATTTCTTGTCTCCCTTCTTATGTCTCCCTCCCTTATTGGGGTTGCTGGTTCTGCTTATACAGATGCACATAAACGCACACGTGTATATGGAGAGTTGAGTATTTTGCTTGAATTCTAAGTCTGGAAGAATTTTTCTTGCTGTCAACTTGAGCTGATTTCTGTGGCATTGAAAGTGATAGTAAAGTCGAGACAACCCGTTGTGCTTTTTAGTCTCCTTGATCTCTTGCAACACAAAGAGGAAAATACAAGAAGATACTAATGGGACTGGAACGGATGCTTTTTTTGTCCCCCACCTTTTTTCCCCTAAGCTTCCCATAGAGTTCATCTCCTCAGATAAAACTGGCTGGAGGTGATCTGAATGGCTAACTGAATTCAGGTAACTTTATTTTTTAAAATGTCTCTGCTGTGGAAGGAACATTAGGCACAGTAGATGGTTTGATACTTACTGGCAGACCCAAAGATGCTGTATAGTTTGTGTGTTAATCTGTAGTTTAAAAAGAAAATCGTTTGGAAAATTCCGAAATAATATGGGACCCAAGACACCTGGTTAACTAGATCTTTGCTTTTTAAGTCTTTCTTAGAAACAAGATGTCTGTTCCAAAATCCACGGAGTGTTTGTGAGAGTAACCCAGATTCCCATGGTGATGCATTGTAATGCCCTATAGGAGTGGTCTTGGCTTTGGAAATATATTGTCAAGCAAATGGCATGTTTAGGGGTAACTTCATGCTCCATTTTCTCTGCTGCCTTTAATTTTATCTCTTTCTTCTTGTTTCCAACACTGGAGTAGTAGAGCTCCAAAGAAAGAGGCAGTAGATCAAGTTCAGTGTGTGGAGTGGCTCATCTATATTGATAGTGTGGTCTGCATGTGGAGTCAAACCCCTTTGCCAAATCCCTATGAAAAACTGGAGTCTGTTTTCTAGTCTTTTTATAAATTGTGTCCACAACCCATCCCATTCCAGGGAGAAAGTCTTCCTGACAGACAACTTCATCCCTGCGTTGGGGGAGCGCCAGGAGCTCTCTGGCTTGAAGGGAGCAGTTGGGTGTGGTGCTAACTTGTGTGCATTTCTCTCATTTTCCTTCTAGAAGAGATTGAAGTGGACGTTGAAAGCACAGAGTTCTCCCATGGAGAAGTGGACAATATCAGCACAACCAGCATCAGTGACATTGATGATCACAGCAGCTTGCAGAGTATTGGGAGTGACGAGGGTTACTCCAGCGCCAGTGTCAAGCTCTCGTTTGCTTCCTAGAACCAAGTGAGACAACAGTGCAGGGTGAATGATTTCACTGGGGTGATCAAACTGGGTCCTAGATGCCAGTATCCTCTTTCAGAAATTACATATTGACAGCTAGTCCTGGAGAGACCTGTATATAAAGCTTTATGGGTAAAGGAAGCCTCCCCAGAAACCCATATTTGTTCATTTGGTCATGTTACCAATCCCAATATCTGCTGGCAAAAAGTTAGACCAAACACTAGTCCCTTTGAAGTCAATGAAATCCATTTGTTTCTGTGGGACCTGGATCTAGATCTTAGTGATGAAACACTTAGTTTTGAATTTATTTGTTTGAAAGAGGATACTAGAGACTCATCCCTCTCTTTCTGTCATGAGATCTGAGAAATGTCAAAATTTCTTACATTGCATTCAGGTTGAACAACCTAATTTAGGCCCTTCTGAAGAGCTTTTGTGGTCCTAAAAGGACTGTATACTACAGTTTATCACAATCTAATGCTGTCATAATGTACTAGGAAATCTAAGAAGGCTTAGCCTAGGAATCACAGTGATGATAGTGATTAAGGTCTCATTCTGTGCCCAGAGGGAGAGGGGCAGCAAAGAGAGATGGTCAGGGGAGAACACCATTCAACTCAGCTTTCTGTTGGACATCATTTAAAAAGTGGGTACCTCTGATGTGTGGCTAAAGTGAGAGGTACACACTTGTAATCTACCAGCACACGGTGGGCTGTCGTGCCTCAGGCTGTGACGCCGACAGATCTCCCGGTAGATGTGTGTTCGTACACAGCCAGCTGAGGGCAGAACGAAACCAGCACACACGAGGGGTGATACACCAGAGAGTCATGCCCAGATACTGAGCCACTATGACCTTTTTATTTGAAGCGATTTTTTGATAAACATTTGTAAATGTGTTGGGAGGGAAAACACCCCAAGTCTGATGCGTCTTTTTAGAGCTTGTCCATATGAAACCTTAGATGTCTTTTATATGAATTTATGCCATGAAAAGATCTCTGTTTTGATGAAGCACTTGACCCAATGAAATGCAAAGATGTTCTTTTTTGCCATGCACACAATGGATGAAGGCTGTGCTAGCTGGAAGAGGCCAGGTTTGGTGGGGGTTTCTTCAGTTTCCTTTTTAGAATCATTCCCTTTGCTGACTTTTGAAGTTCCAGTCCAGTAGTTAACCTAGTTAAGCTCAGCACGTCTCTCATGTTAATGTAACGTTTTGACTGCACGTCCTGTTCCCAAGGGCCTTGCCATCCTATCTGTGCAGGTGCTGTTAAGAGCTGTTATAGCGAATGTTTTCTAATTTTCTCCGAGACAAGCATTCTAACCTGCACTTTGAGGGCTTTGCTTTTTTATTTTTGTCTTTTTAATGGCCAGGATTATTTTGTTTTCCAAGTTTTAAAAACCTTAATAGAATCTTCACCTATGGCATTGTTTGAAACTTTGTATATCCTTAAGTAATTTAACTACCCCTCATTACTAAGAAAAAAAAAAGAGGAAAAAATGCTTTATAAAATTCATAACTTATTGCTGATTTGAATGGGTTGTTAATTTCAGTCCTTTAGATTTTATTTTATTGTTTTAGGTAGGGTTGGGCAAAAAGAAGTAAAATAAAATAAAAAAAATAAAGACAACCATATTTAGCAGTGCAGTGGAATTGTGTTTAAATGTTTAGCATATGGTCCCCATTAAAGTAGCACTTTAACGCCATTAAACATTTCTGTATCTGAAATGAGTTGTGTTCTTCCATCTTGGTCATTCGTATCACTTTGGACAAGTGTTTGTTCTTCTTGTGCCCTTGAACCGTGGTGAGAAGATCCTGAGTGAGTCTGCTGTAGACTTTTGCACTGTGATAACTTGCCTGTGTTTGAATATTCTGATGTTTTTCCCACTCTCCTCCAAAACTTGTCATCCTATGTAAGAGGCACAACCCACGTACTTGAGTAGAGAAATAATCTTTCCATGGCTGTAATGAACCATTTCTGTTTAATTTTGCTTTCTTTAAATTAATTTGCTTACTAAGTCTTGTCAGGTTGCAGTTGTTCAATGTGTTTTCATTTGTGTGTATGTAATCCAGTGGCTCAGTCCATCTGTTCTTCTTCCATTTGGGAGGTTACCTGGCAGGAGCAAGAATCTGCCAGAGTGAATTGAGCTCTAGGTTATCAAATGCAGCCTGAGGGCTTTCAAAGAAGAAATGCTGCTTGGATTTATGTTTGGAGTCCATAAAATCTCTGGATGACACAAGGTTTGGGACAGTCTGTAGAGTGATGAAAAGTGGCAAACTTTGGCTCTAGGAAGGCCTTATTTATTTATTCATTATTACTCTCCTCGGTAGTGTTGACCACTGGCAGCCCTTGCGATGAGCATTTAAATACCAGTGGGATTTACTTATTTATGATTTCTGTAGCTGTCCCAGCACCTCCTCCTTCCTATTACTTCTCTTTCTTTTAAATGCACACTTGGGAAAGAAATATCTCAGCTGAGAAACACTGAAGTTCAAGGGGTGGAGAATGGCCGTGCTCCTCTGGTTGGTATAAAATAGTGACATGTCTGTGGTTGGAATAAATGTGTTTGAAATGTTTATTTATATGTTCCAGGGCCAATTTGGAATCTCCTACCTTTTCTAGCATTGTGGGCTCAAAGGGCTCTTGATATCAAGTGCAAATACAATGGGGAAAATGTCACAGGAGATGAGCTTCCATCACCAGCCTGCAGCAGTGGTCCAGCCAGGAGGAGGTCTAGGAATAAAAGAAAATTAAGAGCCTTTATAATAACTGCTGAAGACGTGGGGTTGATTGCTCTGATGCTGGTGAGCTGTTTGTGGCAGATCTTAGCAGATTTGAGCTAGAGTTTGAATAGTTTCTTACACAATGGAAATATTTCTCTGGCTTTTCGAAGTTGTCCTGCCCTGCCTTGTTTCTGCATTGTGGACTCTGCTGTTTCTGCGGGCCTGCACCTCACCTGGCAGTCACACTCCTCACATCTCCCTTCTCTGGTCTGGTCTCTTGTGTTAAAATGTTCGAGATGACCAGTTTTTCAAAGAAGTTGCTTAAGTTACCTTTAGATGAGATTACAGGCCAATTCGTGCTGTTATGCAGGACATCAGTTGGAAGATCATGGTAGTTTCTTTCTGCTTAAAAATGCTCCACTGTCATCCCTGATGCAGCAAGTCAACGTAGTCTTGTGTGCCAGATCTTCTTTAAGATCATGTCACTTTTCAAAGTGGTGCTTTGATGGCAGTCTACTCTGAAATCTTATAAAATAGAGTGAGTATCCAAACCCTTGAGGGTCATCTGTCTTACCCTTTGGAAGTAGATGGTCCCTCACAATACTGAACTCTTGACAGATCCAGTAAAGCAAGTGAAATTACTGGGTTTCCCCAGAAAGGTGTGCTTTGTCCAAACTCTGTCCTTTATTTCTTCACCCCAAAAGACAGACACTAAAAGCTTGTTGCTGTTTGGATTCCCAGCTCTGTTTAATGTAGAACTGTGTGGGATTTGTGCTGCTTCTGAGGCCTCATTTTACTCCTTTGCAAGTAATTCCCAGTCTAGTCCTCTGTGGCCCCTGGTTCTGCCCACATCAACTCTAGATGCATCCAGAATAACATTTACTCACCACATCATATATGGTGGGAATGGAATCATCATTCTTTTCACTTTGCAAAATTGTGTGAGGGTCTTTCATGGTTTGCTTTGTGGCTGCTGTTGTTTTTCTGGCTTAGTTTTGTGTTTGTATGATAACAGAAATCTTAAATGTCTTCTCAGTTTAATTTTGCAGTAATATGGTGACTTTTCCTGTAAAAGTGGAATTGGATGCACTTTCCTGAGGCAGCTTCCCCACACAGCAGGCACACATGCATGTGCACACACAGCTCCCTCGTACGCTCATTCTGTCAGGTCCTCCCTCTGTAAATTAGATCCCCGGTGGGTCCCTTTGCTACAGACAAACCCATTAAAAAGACCATCCAGCATTTTCCTTCTTCTGACACGAGTGTATTACGGAATGTCATCTCGTGTCTGCAGACAAGGTGGAGATGACTATCTGGCTGCATTTGTCACGGTTATCCTGTGGTGAGTTGTCACTTGAAGGTCATTTTAATGTCTGTTCCATTAGCAGCATGTCAGTGACAGAGGTGGTCTCAGATCTGGCTGTCTCAAGAAATCTGTAGGTCAATAGAAAGGGAGTTAACTATACAGACTCATTTTCCAGGTTTTTGGGATTGTGTTTTCCTTCTGTCCATTTATTTGCTTGTTTGCCACCATCTGTTTGTGCTGAGCTCTGAGCTCCAGCCTCCTGCTTTTCTCCTCTTTGTTCTCTTTTACTTGCTGCTGTTCCCTGTTTGTTGTCTGTGTTGCCCTGTTGAAATGGATGAAACATTTGTCTTCAGTGGAAGTGGGATCCGATGTGTGTAACTAAACGGAGATTGTTGTTCTTTCTCCCACCCTCCCCCAGGATTGTGGCATATTTTCTGACACCAACCTTGCATCATTGGAAAGAGAAACTGGGGTCACTTCCTCGAAGAGAATGGTAAAAACCAGGACTTTGTTCTGAGGTTAGGGAGGTGATTATAATGAAAAAGTCCCCAAAACCAGAATAAAGTCTGGTTGGTTGGTTGTTTTTTGCTGGGGCTTTGTCCTGTGGACAGATTCTCTGCTGGGTGATAAATTCTATCTCTTAATAGTGCCTGAAACTTCTCTGCATCAGCAATACAATCTCTGAATTGTCCTGTAGGACCCTCGGGGAAGAGGAGTGTGTCCTTCTGCCTCTCTGTTCCCCAGGCTGCACCAAATATCTAGAAAATACTGATGCACTGTCAGATTTGTTTGAAATGTGCCAACAGATCCGAGTGACCTTTGGGAGGATGAACACAGCAGAGGAGAGTGGTGTCTGCACATACGACTGTTTGGGGTGACCTGTTACAGGAAGGCAGGTTGTTCAACTGGGGATAATACGTCAGCACTGGCCCCTGCTTCTCTGCTCATTTTCTCCTGGGAAGAGGACTGATGCCTTTAATTGTTAGGCAGAGACAAGAATGGGAAGTTGTTACCATGGCTGTGGTACTAAATATCCGATATGGAAGGGTTCTGCTTGGGGTGTTGCTAAAACTGAAGTTGTCTCACCAGGAGAGACACTCATGTTGAGGTCCTTTCAAAAATGTCAAGGGTTGGGAATTGCTGAGCAGCCGCTGGAAGGCTGGATGTGTCCTACAAGGTGCTTGTACAGAGCTAAAGAGTAGAGTCACACTGTGCCCAGGTCAAAGGTGTGAAATGTCAGTTCCTTTTGGAAAGATCTTGAACACTAACCCTGCTGTAAGAGCTGTGGATAATTATTTATTTTTATCACACTGGAAAACAGCCCCTTACTCTGTAGTACACCAGTGAGGGCCCAAGCAAGCTCTGGAGTCCGGCCTTTAACAAGTCATTCATCATCTTGGCTTGCAGTCTGCTGTGCTGCAGACATGTGATGAAGCTTTATTTAATACAGCAAGGATACAGCCTCAGCAAGGATTAACTTTGATCTTGAGGGATGTTGCAGCAGAGTAAAATAAGCCACAAAGGAATTTAAAGTATTTTTATGGTAGTTATAACATGGTAGTTGCAAGTCAGAATGTGCACCACTTGGGCTACCAGTAGTCTTGTTAGTGCTCAGTTCAACTAAGGTTAGGGAATTCTTTCCAGTTAATCCCCTTTCAAAAACACATCTCAAACAATTCACTGGGTGTGGGTTTCCTGGAAGACCTGATGGGGAAAGATAAAAACTCTTTCCAATCTCACAGTGGTGGACAACTGTACAAAATAGCATCCAACACTGCAGGAGGTATCAGGTCAGTCGGGTGAGGTGTAAAACATAGCACTGCTTCTATTCCCCACAAAGAATGTCTCTCTGGGGAGGACCATCACCTTTCAGTCTGGGTGACAGCAAGACGTTTTCAGTCAGCACCCACCATGGGAAAGCTTTGCACTTTGTACAGACCAAGGAGTCCTTGCAAGGAGAGTTCAGGATAGAAAGATAATTGCTTCACAAAAGGAAACAATGTGTGCATAGCAGAGCCTTAAGCTCAACATCAGT
The DNA here is from genome assembly GCA_013400695.1 of Neodrepanis coruscans. Taxonomy (NCBI): domain Eukaryota; kingdom Metazoa; phylum Chordata; class Aves; order Passeriformes; family Philepittidae; genus Neodrepanis; species Neodrepanis coruscans. The sequence continues at coordinate 27,057 of VYZS01016552.1, forward strand.
TTTGGAAATTGCTGTCTCAGGTTCTTGCCTCAGATAGGTGGTACCATCATCCTAATGGATCATATGGGACATCATCCCATATGATGTCTGTAGCTGCAGTACAAACTCCCTTTCTAAAAAGCAGGTTATTCTACTCTTGAGGTTTTCTGTGCAACAGAAAATTTAAGTCCCTTGCTGTTAGTGAAGATGAGGAATTAAGCAACATCTACTTCATCTTGCAGTGAGTGTGTGGTGCTTTTGACCCACTTTAGAGTACAGCAGATTCTATACTCACCCATCCTGATGATTTACTGTCACCTCCCCCCCGCCTCCATGTAGACTTCCACTACATCAAATATATCCAGCAGATTTTAAACACTTTATTTAATAAAAGTTAAACATACAAAACTGAAATTAACACACTTTGTATTCATAAAAATCACCTTCTCCCATTATAGGGAGAGCCTTTTTCTATGTATGGATTCTAAACTACTGGTTGCAGAGTTTAGCTTGAGTTGTGACTCAGGAAACTGATGGACATTTCCACCAATCAGTGCATCAACAATTGCTGACGTGACCTGATCTAGTTAACAAATTACAAAATGAGCTACATTAACATAATATACAGGGAAATAATGGTCAGGATTAATGGACAAGACACACCTTTTATTTAATAGGGGAAATAGCTGATGTACTCTTGTCCATTAACTCAGCCCTAGATTTTACAAAAATAATATCTACATTGTATACAGGGCTACCCATTAAGTTCTTGAAACACATTACGGGTTCAGAGGTGGCACCACTACCGTAAGTGCAAGACAAGTAACAAAGGAAAGCAAATCACAGAGAATACAAGAAAGCAAGAGCTTTTACACGTGGATTCCTGGATAAAACTGAGGGGGCTCAGCAGCACTGTAATACAGCTGAAGTTACAATGGACACTGGGGCCAGTCAGTTATTTAAGGACAGAAACTCCAGACTAATCTTTACTCACTCACAACTAACTAAAAGGGATCTAGGCATTCCTATCTGCTGTGCTAGGTCCTCCCTGACTGGATGGAGGAGGCCCAGGCACACGGGCTGTCACTGTTACACTCCGGGTGTGACCGTACCATCAAACCAGCAGGATCCACGGGAGGGGAGAGAACAGCTCCTTTGCACAGCACCACCAGTTACACTCTCCAACTCTGATCCCTGGGAGGTTGGGATTTTTAAGTACAGTTCCTTGTCCTATGGTTTTCTGGTTACATTTCATTAACTTCCTATTAAAATTTGAGGAATACTTAAAAAATAAACAACCCAGCCAACGAGAAAGAGCATCTCCTCTGCTTAACTTCAAACGCAAGAAATTCAGACTGGAATTAAGTTAAATTTATTGTTTCTAGCACATAAATCATCATTAATAAGGATCCTGTCAGCCCTGTTCTGCCCTCATTTAGAGGGGTACAAATCACTCTTCAGTGGATTTGTAAGGGAAGTATTTAAACTTCCTCAGCAATTCCATGTGACAGAGCAGCTCTCTTTGCAATGCTGAGCATGTCACAGACAGTACCGTGGCTACAGAAACCAGGGAGGCTCTTAAGGTGCCATTGTTACACCACCACTTCACTTAAAAGGGGGGGAAAAAACCCTTCACTACTGGTTTGAAAGATTCCAGAGATCAAAGCTGCAGACAAATACTCAGAGTAACAGGCAACCACAGTTTATGGAAGTGTTTACCTGCTACAAAAAGTTCAATGGTTGGGGGGGGTTCAAATCAATAGCTGGAGGTTTAAGGCTCGAATCAGCTGAAGCCAAAGTGATGGTGACAAAATGGACTACTCGCTATGTGCCAACAAATAATTTACTTTTAGAAAAATATAATGATAAAAAGATAAGTGTAAAGCCCTGCAGAGATGAAGTTCCACCTTTTTCACCTGTTACTGAGGCATCAAATGCCTGACATTATATTTAGAGGTATCTTGATACTGTGTCATAGGTTTGTCTGCAATTCCACAAGTTCCAACTCCAACCTTGCCAGTTACACTCTCAGGGGAAGCAAAAATACTCCTCTTTACCTGCAAATAAAAGAGAAAAAAACGATTTCTGAATAACTACTAATTGGATTTTACAAAAAACAAGTAAGCACTACCCTTTGAAGTATTTCAACATTCTCAACTTCTTACCCTACAGGCAGGCACAGTTTGTAAAGGTTTGCTCACCCAGGACAAGCCAGCAAGTGGGGTGACAGAGCTGGGAACCCAAGTGCTGGATGTGATAATGGCACTCAGGGCCTTGGGTCAGGCCAACAGTGAACAAAATTTACCTCTCATAAGGTGATCTCTAATAATGGTTCATAAGGAAGACAAAGTTTACCACAATGTCTGGCAGCCCTTGGTTAAGCCATGATAGAAACAGAGTAAGACTTGAAAACACCTTTTCTGCACTACACTTGCTGTTCAGAGCAGTTCCTTGGTGTGGTGTCTGCTGGGTCACAAACACAGCAAGAAGCCAGGCTTGCAGGTTTAGAGGAGCTAAAGCTCCTCTAAAGAGATTTAAAGCTCCAACAAACACCCCCTGGCAGCTGACAGTGAGCCCAGCTCTCCCAGCTAAGTGCAAGGTCAGTCTTAAGAGCAGCACTCCTCCAAAATCATCCAGTAAAAAGCCAGGCCTTTGAAGTGTACAAAATATTAAACTGCACACTCCAGATTCCCAAAGAGAAATCCTACTTTACATCCCTTTATAAATCACCTCCTCCTTTCTCCCATATTACTGCACCGAAGTCCATATCCTTTTGCTACATACTGACAAAACCAAACAAACCTGGCCTTTTTTGTTTTTAGAGTAGGCTCTGTTGTTAAACTGTTGCCACTTGACTTTCTGGTCCTCTCGTTCCTGTTCAAGTTCTTTAATTCTCTGAGCTTTTTTCAAAGCTTTCTTCTTCTTGTATTCTCGTTGCTGGGCTATCATCTCTTTTCTGAAGAAAAGGGAAAGAAAAAAAACACCCACCACATTTAATGTTTGTTCCTTTTCCTGTAACAAACTGTAAAACCGACATACACAATAGTTTTCCAGAAGTAAGCAATATAAAACAAAGGTTGTAAATATTCTCCACTTCTAGAAAATAAACAAAAAAACCAACCCATATCTTCCCCTGCATAAGCTTTACCTTACTTATTTATGTATTTGGCAGCAAACCATGGAATTGAGTGCAATTTAAAAATTAATAGGGATCTATCAGCATTTCTACATTTCAGAAACAACACTGGTTTGGAAAACTTAAATAGCCCCTCTTGGAGTGAAAATCCCAAAGTTTCTGGAGATCTGCAAGTCTCTCATACTACCAAGTACTGGACAGGGATGAGAGGAAAAGGACAAAGATTAAGTTACTTCTGTGAAGAGAAGGAAGTTCAAGGAGTGAATCTATGGCACAGTGCAGTGCCCCTCAGAACAACTATTTAGGGAAGGGATCATTGGCTACAACAAACTCTGAAACTGTACCATCTTCCCCCCCCGCCGCAATGTAAAAAACTAAAATATGTTTTTGACCCTTAAAAATATCTTTCTGTATTAGATACAGCAGGATACCAAGAAATCTCCCCAGCGAGGGGGAGAACACAGCTATCCTAACACAGGGATAGGGCAGAAGTCCTTCCTACTGCTAAGCTGTAAGTCCTTCCTACTTGTAAGCCAAGCCCCAGCTCTGGGAACCACCTGCACTAATCTGGGCTGAAACTCTCTTGCTTTCAATTGAAAAGTACTACCTTTTTTTTTTTTGACATCTCCAAATACATAACTGGTATCTTGAGATACCATAATCCGAGTACAAACACAGTCTGTCACGTTATCTTGCCAGGACAGATAAGATGTGATACCAGCCACATTAACCTACCAAACATTGTATCCTAGATTGATTTAAGCTCCTTTCTCAAACATATTAAAGAAATGTAAAAATAATTAAAAAAACATCAACCCACAAAAGGAGCATTCGGACTTACTTGGACATGGGTTTGTTGCCACTGTCCTCTTTTGCTTTTCTTCCCTCTTCCACAGGCTTGAGGTTGAACAGAGGTGTAACTTCAGCATTGCCATATCCAGCAAATGTGACTGCAGCTGTTCCATTCTCCTCATCTATTTCTTCAATCTCAGCTTCGTAACACCTGTAAAGATATCATGGCTGTAAGCATGTGAGTAAAGCTTTAATACTCAGCCCTTCAACACTTACATTGTCAGCCAGCTAATGCCACTAACTGAAAAATTTGCAGATACTGGCCTTCATTTTTGGGGACAATACACAAATCAGACCAAGACATTATTTTCTTAAGGCCAAAGGGACACAAGTACAAAGTTTGGAATCTGCTGTGTTTGGACTTTACCTTCAAGAAGCAATAACCTTACAGTTAACCAGACTAATGATTAATGCTGGAGCCAATCTAATCTGATATCCTGATTTGGTTTTAGTTCTGGCAGGTCATGGGATAGAAAAGAAGAGACCCAACCCAAATACTGCATTCACAGAACACAGTTTTCAGGGAATTCACTAAGGACCTTTAGAAAATGTCAGCTCACAAGTGCAAAGCTTTGATTCCATTTTTCTCCATATGAAAAGGAACTAAGAAAAACTGAAGTTTTCAAAACCCGAAAGTTTTTAAGAAAAAAAATTAAGCACTTTTGCAAGGATTAAGAAACAAAGCCAACAACCTCATGGAAGCTGAGTCAAGCAAAGGGGGAAGAGCAGAGGAACTCAGCCTCTACAGTTTTGGAAGGCTCAGGAGGGTGCAAGAGACAACTCAAATGGAGTAGATTTAGAACAGTAATTTTGAAATTTTCACAGAAATCAGTCAATTTCGTATTTATGTGTATGAAACTTTTTGGTCAAACTGACCTCAAAATGGGAGAAAGGGGAAAAAAAGTGACATGTTCAAAAATATATTTCTAAATTTTGGGCAAAAGGATACATCTAAAGCAAAACAGAGGAATAAAATAAAATGTTTCATAACCATTATTCCAATTAACTTTTACTAAACTAATTTCTTGTGCATTTTCAATGGGCCAACGTCTTGAAAACCCAAAGGTCTGGCTTAGCTCTTCATGAAACACTGCTTACTTAAGAAATGTNAAGAGCAGAGGAACTCAGCCTCTACAGTTTTGGAAGGCTCAGGAGGGTGCAAGAGACAACTCAAATGGAGTAGATTTAGAACAGTAATTTTGAAATTTTCGCAGAAATCAGTCAATTTCGTATTTATGTGTATGAAACTTTTTGGTCAAACTGACCTCAAAATGGGAGAAAGGGGAAAAAAAGTGACATGTTCAAAAATATATTTCTAAATTTTGGGCAAAAGGATACATCTAAAGCAAAACAGAGGAATAAAATAAAATGTTTCATAGCCATTATTCCAATTAACTTTTACTAAACTAATTTCTTGTGCATTTTCAATGGGCCAACGTCTTGAAAACCCAAAGGTCTGGCTTAGCTCTTCATGAAACACTGCTTACTTAAGAAATGTTGCACCAGAAGCAGCATTTTTTTAAAAAGCAGCATTTTTTAAAAAAGTAATACAGTTAAGTCCACCAAGATTCACTTCAGTGGCACATTCTTCCCCAAGTTCTGATCCTCTAACCCAGTGATCAGAGCAAGAATGACCCAATGGTAACCTAAGACAGTGATTTTTAAGTTCTAAAACACAAACATTTTACTCATTAATAACCAGTGACAGAAGAACTGTTCACTTTTAGATTGGTTTTCTACCTAAGACTTCAATAGCCACCCCAAAATCTCCGTGGTTCCTACATTGTTAATAGAACCACAGTTGTTGAACAAGGAGCTCCTCTCAAAGAGGTCATGATTTGGCTAATGGTCCTGCATAAACAGGATTTTTAAAAAGCTGCAATAGTTACACATTTTGCATTATGGAAAGTAATTCCAGAATGTTTATTTCAAAGATTATGGAGTCAGAATTATCTGCTTGGGTTCCCAGAATTTCACAGTCTCGTATCATTGAGACCAAATCCAAAATTAATTAATTCTACAGTCACATTACACAATTAGTTATTTCATAGCCAAACCCAGCATTTCCAAATAAAAAATCATTTCCAAGTAGAGGCACAAACAGACACAGCAAGGATTTTTCTTCAAAGCAATCAGTGACATACATATGAATGCAACGACAAATTATGAATTATTATGTATCTTGAAACCTTTACAAAAGGCTACCCTGACAGACCAATTTGTTACATTTCATTTATTACATTAACAAATGGTAATTCACCAAAGCTACTCTTTTATAAGGTTAGTGACAAACAGGGCATTTCTAGTAAAGAACCCCACATCTCTTTACTATCTAAAATATTGACCTTTAATAAAGACAACACAAGAACACCTAATATGACATTTACTTCTTTTTGCTCTTAGTCACCCTAGGGTCAGTTCAAACTGAATGAAAGTCTCTTACCATTGAACTATTTCATGTAACTGTTAGAGAAGTTTTCTACACTTACTGTCCATCCTCACTCCATATGGCCATACACCTGTCCCCAACCTTCCAGGAGTGACTGGGCAGGGCAGAAGCAGAACTGTCAGAACTTGCAAGAGTTTCTGAAGGTTGTGTTGAAAGAAGATCTTTGGTTAACTCTATGACTTCCTATAAAAAGAAAAAAAAAACCCACAAAGAATAATTTTTCAAACTCCTGTTACCATGCACGTTTTTACCCCAAGCTTACTGGTCTGGGATTGGGTTTTTTTAAGTTACTGTATTAAATTCATAGCTGATGTAAAGTAGAGTAAGTTTGGGCTTTAATAATTTAATTAAACTCATTCATTGCAAATGTAGGTAAAAAGATGCAGAGCCCTCACTGTGCTGCAGTAAAGCTGCCCATGTCCCCCTCAAATGTTATTTTTACAGGATTTCTTTTACTGGCTGAACCCCAGTCAGGGTGACAGAGCACCTTCCCAGGCCGTAAAGCCCCCTGTTCACAGAGAGCATTCCCATTACTCATTCCCAGGCAGGAGCATTCCAAGGCCCCTCCCAACTTCCTGCTGATATTACACTCAAAACCAAGCGATCCAAACCCCTCTTTTTCACTGCTGTTAAGGAGCCAGCAACTAAAAGGCCATTTACACTTTCCTTATAATGCAAAGAAACTCTGCAGGCCCTAAAGAAGAAAAACTCATCGGTTCTTTGAGTACCTCAGCATGAGCCATTGTCACCCTCCCAACAAACAGTAAATATTTAAATCAGGAGAGGGCTACACACAACAGTGCTCACACAAAGCCTGAACTTTCCTCTCCGTTCTATACCTTAGTTCAGCTTTGATGTACAAAGACTAGCTCACGCAAATGCAGCAGAGAAGTAGTTGTTCTTTCCTCCAGAACCTAAAGGACTGCAGGCACTTCCCAAGTAAGTTAATACAGTATAAATTTACATGCATTTTTTATCTGATAAACTACACAGCCAGCATGAACGGCCTATCAGTTTGCTTGTTGCAGCTGTTAATGCCTGAACTTCCAACAACTTCCTACCCCAAAAGTTTTGCTCTTTGCTTCAAAGGAGCTCCTAATCCATGACTGCCCCAGTGAGCACCATCAGCAGCAACTGTGAGCACAGAAACGTGCTGACAATTAATTCTGCTACAGCTGAAGCACAAGAGATTTTGATTATCAAGTTACCTAATGTGAGAACATAAAGCATTAGCCTCATTTTCCCTCCCAGGTGCAAAATCCTAAACTCTTCCTCAACGTACAGAGGCAAATCCAAGAGGCATCGTGGTTTGAGACGGGTGTCTGAGCAGGTCAGATGTGTCACAACAGGCACAAGCTACACCTCAGAGTGAGTGTTTTGGCTGCTGCAACCACCAGTAACACCAAACTGTTGACTTATTCTTGCCACACTCAAGAGCTGGATTATTGTAGAACTTGGATGTGAATAGTTTCAGACAAGTCTACCAAGCATCCCTCGACTTTGTTAAAGCCCCTTAAACACCAGCCTATAAATACAAAACTTCTGGTAAAAATCTTCATCTGATAATCACGTATCACAATGCCCAGCTCACAAAATAAAAATTAACATCTCTGTTGCAACCCATGACTCTGCCTCAAAGTCCTTAGGAGAACAGAGCACTCCAAGACACTTTCTGAGCAGGACCTGGGCTGCCACAGCAGCTCAGAACAGCCAAACGGGTTGAACAAGGTGGAGCCCCAAGGTGTGACCCAGAGCACACCAGTCACAGCCTGCCAAGAGCCTTCCTGACCAACTGGTCTTCACAGAGCCAGAGGGAGCTCTACACCCCAGCACACCCACGGATCTCATCTCCAGCTACAGGAGATGACAACTGCCCATCAATCCTACTCGGTACAAAAGGTAAACACCATCCTCTTTCCGAACAGACAAAAGCTGCTCAGCTGGGACAGCGAAGCATCAAACCCGTTTTTTACAGCTGCTGGTTTAGTTGGCACAAATCAATTCTGGAAAACATTATGTCATTTTCAAGGTGGAACATATGGATAGCAAACCTTTTGGGGACGAAAGTGTAAAGATCCTCCCCACTCTGTGCAGAAAGCTTTTATTAAAAAGTTTGCAAGTTGTCCTTTCACATCAATGATCTCTGCACATCAAAGCCGAGGTCGTGTTGGTATCGGAAATATCATCCCATAGGGGCTTGGCTGTGCATTTTGAAAATATAAACATACACATGCTTTTAACAGTGTACAACAGAGCACATGCAGATGATCTACCAAGTGCCTCGTGGGCAGTTCAGAAGGAGCTCTAAGGATCTCTGACTGGAGGCACTGCTTGTGTTTTGGCTGGAGCACCGTTCTGGCTGTGGCTGTTCCCACACAGAGCAGTGGCCAACGGAGCCTCCACTGGGCAGTTTCACATTATTTTTTACCCCTGATGGCTGAAGCAATCCACCACAGAAGTGAAGCAGCATCTTGCACTCTCGGGACAAATTTTAACAGCACTGCTGGTTTTCACATGCCAATGTGTCTTTTTACATCACAAGACTCTAAATGACCACTTATCCCTTGGAAATTCAGCTGGTTGTCTCCTTGTCACCAAACCACATCCCAGGGACCAGAAATGGGTTTTGGCTGTTAAGAACATGCTGTGCTCCCGTGGCAAACGAAAAACACAACCCTTTTCCTTCCTTATACAAAAGCCTTTGCACAATCAGGGCTTGGATGCACCAGGAATGCAGAGCTGCCCTCCAAAGCTTTTAACTTTGCAAATGCATTTAATGAGTAAGCAGGTTCTGGATCGAGTTATTTGAGAAGTCAAAAATAGGCAGAGAGGCATCAAGTTAAGCCCATCAGGACTCAGCATTAAGAAAAGCAACAAAAAGTAATGACTTGAAGAAAAAGCTTAAGGCAAAAAAAAAAATTACACCCTGACATATCTTTCACCACTCTGGCTGAAGTTTTTAGCAGAAGACTCTGCGGTATAAATCAGTACATTTTTTTTACTCATTCAAAAAGAAAGGTTCAAAATAGGCCACACTTTGTGTTTTTTCAAACCACAACTATATCAAACCACGAGAAAAGAAAGTAACCAACCCACCCAAGTCTATATTTACGTCACAGTGCAAATATTTAGGAAAGATGAAAAAACTGCTAAAGACCCTCGAGTTTCACCTCCCCCCGAGTTCTCACCTGCAAGTCCTTCTTCAGTTTCAGCAAATCCTCATTGTCCGCGTTCCCAGACAGGGCGGCCTCAACCTGCTGGAGCTGCGCTTTGTAGCTCGCCAGCTGCTTCGCCAGGTCCTCCGACATCTGCGGGCACACACAGACCCGTCACCGCCACGGCCGCGCCCGGGGCAGAACCACACGGAACACCCGAGCGAGACACGCGGCCGGTGCCCAGCGAGGCCGCAGGAGCCACCGCGGGGGCCGAGCCCGCCCCGCACCTCCCGCCAAGGAACGCGCGGATCCACCCGGCCCCAAACCCCAAACCCCGGGCGGCACCAGGAACCGGCCCCTGCCGGAGCTTCCCGCGGGGGAAGCGCCGGGCCCGGGAAAGGCCCGCGCCGGCGGGCAGGCCCAGACCAGGCCTAGCCCGGCCCGGGCCCGCCTGAGGCGCAGCCT
>VYZS01016562.1:0-13579 GCA_013400695.1 Neodrepanis coruscans
TCAATCATATTGTTTGTGTGGGTCTTCCCTTGCCGCCGCGTTTTTGTCTTGAAGGGAAGGCTTCTTGTCAGTGTTCGTGTCACTGTCTCTTCTGATCAGAACAAAGCAAGTCTTTTTTTTCTCTTTTTGTTTGTTTTTTTTTTTTTTTTGGTTTGGTTTGGTTTGGGTTTTTTGTTTTTTTTCCAGTCCTTTCTATAGATTAAATGCTCAGATTTCCTGGACACTATGTTGTATGCATACATAAAAATCTATTGTATCAAACTCTCCTTTATCTATCAAACTGTCTATTTTAATGTGATGAGAGAACCTGACCCTACTGGACATTATCTATCAGTTGCCTTCTGAATGTATTAATGCTATAATTTTGACTTTAGAGTAGATCTCAGGCATCTGAACCAGTGTCTAACTTTCTTGTCAAAGAGCTGCCTCGTGGATGAAGGCATTGGATGATTGTAGAAGTTCTTAGTGCAAGTGCATTAACTTGAGTGGTTCAGACTAGTAGGGTGAAGACATGAAAGCCTGGAAATCTCTGAGAAGTCCTTAAATAGGTTGTCCTCCTATTGTTATTCTTTTTTCAAACTATGCCACAAGTCATGTAGATATTCTTGCGACCTTGGGGTCAGCAGCCAAAGCAGACTTTGATGAGTGCTTAGCAGCTCTGAAAATGAAAAGACATATGGAAGAAGGAGACTGTTGATACAGAGAGTGCAAAAAGTCCCTCTTACATGTTGATATTAAGGTAACTATGTAAATAAATAACCCCATAAAAGAAATAGGCCTGAAATAGTAACCTCCTTCAATATAATGTAAGCCCCATGAAATCAGTACCAGTGGTTCCTCTGATCTTGGCAAAAGGCTGCCAGTGCTGAGAGTGCAGCTTGAATCCCTTGTAACTCACCCTTTTGACTTCATATTCACAGTCTTGTATAGGCAGTTGAGAGACATATGTGATTCTCATCACAAAAATAGGGGACTGAAGAAATATACTGCAAGGCAGTTGATGAAGAAACATATACCCTTTGAACAAAATGGAATCTTACCCACTATCTATAAAATCATCTGGTACATTGCCATAATGCATAGCATGTGTTACATGCTATGTTATTGTTGTAGGTTGGAAAGGATAAAACAATTCCTCCCCACCACTCTCTGATGGGACTGTCCGCGGTCCCGCGCTGTCGCGCCCGTGGAGACCTCGTCGGGAACGGAGCCGCCGCGCGTGCCGGGAGCCACCGGGGGCTGCGGGTGATGGCGCCATGATGGCCAGTGGCAGCGGGCGAGCCGGCGGCGGTGGCGCTGGGAGAGGCCAGCAGTGGTCCGGGCTGGGCCAGCCAGTGCGGGCCCAGTGGACCGCTGCCTCCGCCACNGAGGTTCAAGGCTAAGGGGCTCTCGAGACCACGCGCTCCCTTCTAAATACCGTGGAGTCTCTCAGCCGGGCTCAGAGGGAGAGAGAGACAAGCACTATCTCCAGAGCGTCCTCACCTCAAACGCGGGCCCTGGAAAAATTTAATTTGTTTGTCTGTTTTGCACTTTATTTGTCGGGTTTTGGTGTTTGTGCAAAATAAACTGTGATTTTTTTGTGTGTTCTCTTCATTTTTGGGGTGTGTTTGTGACTTCTCTCAGAGTCTCTGCTCCAAAATCACTGAATTTGTGGTAAAACCACCACAGTTATGTTACATTAGATTTCTTGTTCGATCAACGGGCTTTCAGAGCTGATCTTAACTTATCTTTAGGGTGTTCCTGAAATTCAGCTTCCTTGAGTTTTCTTGATGTCTTTTCCTTACAGAAGGGTAGAAATCAGATCTTGGCTCTTTTGAGTTTAATCTGAATTTATAGTAGAGGACAGAATCTGTGAGAGATGATCCTCCACAGATCTGTGAATGTGTCAGCTCCATGTGCCAGTGTCCTGGTTTGGGCACTAGGGGGTGTTATAAATGATGAGAGATTGCAATAGATTCAACAAAAACCAACAGAATTTATTTTACAAACAAAAACCTGACAATAAAGATGGAAGGGACACACTGTGCTCCTCTGGGCTGGCTGCTAGGTTGGTGGAGCAAGGGAGGAAGGAGGCTGGCCTGTGAAATGGCACTGAATTCCTCTCTGAGGTTTCTGGAAAACAGGAAAATTAAAAGAAACCCCGGAGGCCCAAAAGGAGAGAGAATACCACAGCTGGTGAGTGATGTGGTCCTCAGCCCTCTGCTGCCTGTGCTGCTGATTAGGCTGCGCTGCTGCCCAAGCCATGGGAAAGGGCTGAGAGAGCAGAGGAGATGCCGAGATGCAGCTTTGACGATAGCTGAGACAGAAGAGAGAGAAAACTTCTGGGCCTGTAGTTTATAAAGGGCACCTATTCCCGTGTGATCTCCCTTTCCAGCACAGGTTGTCACCGAATTGGCTAATGCCAGTGGGCACCTCCCCTCCCCGAGACTTCACTATGAAGCAATATTCCCTCCAAATTCCCACCAAAATGCCTTATGGTCGGGGCCTGCCAAGGGGGGATGGGCAGCCATTACCGCCCATCAGTGCCCCAAGGTGCCCTGACGGCCCTGGGGCCACCCCCAGCACTGGTGCTGCTATCCCGGGTTCGTTCCTCACAATGGCACAGGCCCCAGGCTAGCCTCACCCTGTGTGCTGGTGCAGCCACCTGCGGGGGTGGCCCCACCTGCTGCAAGGGTCACCAGCATCACATGCCCGCTGGGAGCGCTCGCATGCCAGTGCAGCGCAGAATTGCCACTGCCGCCCGCCCAACATCGCAAGTCCCACTGCCGTGGTGGCACCTGCACTGGGGCAGCTGCCGCCCATAGCCAGGTGGGGAGAGCTGGCAGCAGCAGCTGCCTCTCCCAACCATGGGGGCAGGCAGCTGTGCATGTGCACAGGGGGCCAGTGGGATGGCCGGGCACAGGTGCTGACTTCCCAAGCAGAGGGGCTGTGGACATCCCTGGCCCATCCCTGCGCCTGCGCAGCGAACCAGCAGGGGCTGCGGAAACCGTGGCTGCCCCACACACATCGGCGGGAGGAGCTGTGCTCTCACGGGGGCCACAGGAGGCAGTGTGATGTGACTCCGCATCTGCCCCGTGCATTCACGGAGCTGCGGGAAACTGCAGGGGACCGGCTCATGTCTTCCCCTGGGCCAAGTTCACATTTGCAAGGGACTTGAATGTGTCTGCCCTTTCTTATAAAACACAGAACATAGGTTTGAAAGAAAGTCCCTGCTCCCTGTCTCCCCAAAACCCCGAAAAAATCAACACCCCCCTCCCCATCCCCTCCAAGAAGAAACCCCCTTGGAAAAGAGAATCTGGAAAAAATAAGTTTTGACAACTAGAACCTTGATTCACCCCATAACAGGCAGCTAGAAGCATTTTGGGTGGAAAGCACTGTTACGTATAAAAAATGATGATGAGTTGACTATGCTATTTGGAAATTAATGGTTATCACTCGTGGAATGTATATGGATTTATAGGTAGATTATGGCAGGGAGAGAACAAATAGGTAGTAAGACAGTATTCTATCAATACATTGAAGATTATTGGCTGATGAGGTAAAAACCTGTGAGTTTTTTGCTGCCTTCTCTTTAATAGGTGCACAGGTGTGGTGTTAGCCTAGCTGTACTCAAGGGATATTATATGAAGTCAGAAAATGGGCATTCAGCATAGATTTTCCTCAACTCTTTAAAAGAAAGTGGGTAACTGCCCAGATTACAATGCAATTTTTCCTGACCTTAGTGTTTCTGTGATTTCTGAGAAACACAGAATTTCATAGAATTCTGAAATTCTGTGAAACTCATATTTAAAATATGAGTTTCATTTTATTCTTAATTCCTGAAAACATTATCACAGGGAGAACTGTTTACTCATAGCTTCTTATAAGGTTAAAGCAACCCTCTAGTTTGCCTAGCAGCAGTTCTCACCAGTATTCAGGAACAGAGAGATACAGCAGAGGAGACCAAGTGGTGTATATGACAGCTCCTGTTTCAATCTAGTTTGAATTATTAAAGAAATATATTTATTGTAGCTAAGATAATCACATATGCAGAATATCAAGGTCAGTGCAAGAGAGTGTTAAGGAAAACAATATATGCAGCAGATAAGTAATTTGTCTCATGGGAATGTTATTTCATGCACTGACACATCGATCTATAAGGCTTAGTTCTGTGAAGTGCTTTAATTAACATATCAACATGTACTTATTTATGGTGTCTCCAAATGATAGTATCAAAATTCAATAGCCTTTTTTTTCTACCTGCAGTCTATAAAGCGTGAATATTTATATAAAATAGTGATTTTGCAAAAAAATATTTTCAAGCCTTTTCTATGTGTTTATCTTAACAAGCTGTCAAACTTTAATTGCCAGCAGCCAGGCAAAACATATACTCTTGAAAAGTAACAAGTCCCTGTTACTTCTTTTCATCTGACTGTCAGATAAAATGCCTTTAAAATTAGTATTCAACACCTCGGAATCCATGAACACAGGGCTGGTATAATTTGTCTTTCTGGCACACTTAACCCAGCAAGTGGGTTCCTCGGTCTTTTTGAGAGAACAGTAAGATTAACGGTAATTATTTAACTTTCTCTAAGTCTTTGCAGTGATAAAAGAATCAGTACTCATCCATGCATTAGGTCAAATCAAGTTTGGTTTAACATGAGTAAAATGGTGATATAAAAGCCACTTGAAAAAATTATATATTATTGCCCATATCTTTAGTTCTGTGTTAACATTTATGTAATTGTATGCTCCTTTTATCAATCTAAGATTTTTCTTTCTTTGAGTTGCCTAAAAATATCTCTCATTGATTCTACAGTAAATGTAAATCTTTGCTAAGTGTTGACAATATGCTTTGCCTTAGTACATAAAGGGAGACACACATTTAGTAGCCAAAGTGGCAGATAATAGCAGCTTCATCTTTTGAAAATTATATTTAAAAAATTCTCACCTTGAATTCAAGTACTTGCTATGTTTTGCTTTGGGAATGTTAGGTTTTATGAGTATTGTGAGGCTCATCAAGTCATTCCTTAATGCTAAATTCAGTCTCACACTTGAATCTGACTGCAAAGTTTAAGAGTCAGTGTTATTAACATCTAATGATGCCATCTCCTGGTGAGTGGTGCCTCTGCTGATTTTGTGATCTAGGAGTAAAACAGAGGAGGTGGAAAACAAACCACAAAACCAACAGGACTGATAAAGACATCACTGAAGTAAGAGTGTGTGCACTGTAAGGGTTTTGCCTTGGAGTATGGAGCCAGACTCTGTAGTGGCTGATACAGTTAACTGTCAAAGTATAATCCATCAGTATGCTGAGGGCAGTTCATTCTTCCTATGCACTTGTATAGTGCCTACCACAGCAAAATCTCAGTCTTGGTCAGGGCTTGTTGGCACGCTACAAACTACACACTACCAATAATATAGCTGCATTTTAGCATGATGGTGTTGATTGCAATTCATATACATGACTTTCAATGTTATTTGCAATGAATCAGTGCACAGCTTGCTAATAATGTCTCATCTTCTTCTCTCCATTTCTTTGGGATTTATCTTCCTTCACCTTCAGTGATTGTGGCATCAAAGCCTGCTCCAAAATTGTCTTCATTTGCTGGAAACATACATGCACACACCAACATGCATGCCACAGTGCCAGTTCATTGAGTTCATAAACTTCTAGTAAGCAGCCGCTCTCTGCAAATATGGGATGAATCTAAATTCTTAACACTGGTGATTAATGGTGTGCTCGTTTCCTGGTGAAAGCTATACTACCCAAACTGCAGTATTTCTGTGTAAAACAGTGACAATAACTCTGTCAGTTCAACAAAGTAATGGGACTGATTATCTTCCCATGTGATCCTCTGGGGGAACAAGTTACTCATAATTCTTGCCCATAATGAACTGAATTTGCTATGCTTTTCATTGTAGTTTATATTTTCCTATTTTAAATGATGCCTATATATTTTTTCCTGAAACTTCTACACATTTCAATATCCTTTACAAAGTGTAGATGAGAAAATGTTATGTAATGTTCCATCAATGGTGTCACTACTGCCAACTAAAACATTATTTTGTTCCCATATGACAGCGTACTGCTTATATACTGTAATGGAATTTCATGAGCAGACTTTCTGCCCACTGGCATTTAATTTTTTCCATTGTCTCTGCATTCCTTTCCATTCCTCTGCATAATCTACAATCTTTCTAACTAATTAAGCTATTAACTTTAACATTAAAGCATTGATTATATAACCAGTTCTGGCTTGTCTGTGTGTTCCCCTTTGTCTTTGCTGCATGGCTCTGTTGCATCCTTTTGTAAGCAAAGATAGTCTATCCATAAACTAGGCCAATAGAATCAGAAAAACAAAAACATTTTCAATGGATAAGAGAGTGGGCCTGCGTGGCTGTGTCTGATACCTGTACAAAGGGGACAGTAGACACATGCCTTTGGGGTCTTGTTATCAACTCAAACTACTTGAGAAAGTCGCAACATATACTTGGTACCTGGAATGCACATTTCCTACTTAGTTTTACCTGCATAGATGATTCCCTGTTCTAGCTGTTTGACTGGAGTTTGGTCTAAATGTATTTTAGCACTGTTGAACTTTTCTAGTTTTTTTGGTTAGCATAGCTAATGACAGGCATATCATATGTCCTCAGATAAAAGGAGAGCATAGCATAGGAATGTACTTAATTGGCTTTTGTTGCATGTTATTGCACTGCTGGAGATGTTATACTGAATGTTGTTTCTGCACAAGTCTTTTTTTCCTTCTCACATGAGTTCCTTCTCACATGTCCACACAGACAGTACTGAGGTATAACCTCTGTCAAGAACAGTGGAAGACAGAGATACAGAGCAGAGAGCATGCTCCTATATTTCTTTTTTTCCCCTGAAGACCAATGTTAAAAGCAATACAAAATTTCCAGCTGTTTTACCAATATGCATCATAAATGTTATTGACTTAGTTTAGCAAACCAACATTAGGAAAACAGAGCTCCATTGATTTTAACATCACATGGCCTCCACATTGTATCTTCAAAGTGAATTAAAATGTATATTTGCACTTTTTTTTTTTTTCAGTAGGGATTTTCTCCTTGTACAAGAAGCAGCATTGGTATTGGTGCTGCATAATACAGGTTTGAGGTGAGGGAACATAATGTAGAGACTGAAAAAAAAGCTAATGTGTAAGCATGGGACTTGACAAGTCTGTTAATTTTTCTTCCTGTTTTGGAAGTTTTTGGTCCAAGAAAAAATCCTCAGAAGAGTTCATGTACGAAATCAGGCGGAAAGGATCTTTGACACTTAATTCTTCTTTTTGATCTTGACTCTCTGCTTGTTCTATTTAAAGGTGGTCTTGCAAAGGTTGTCTTTCCAGCATTTTACCACTTCTTGAAATAAATTTTCATGATATTCCTTTCCAAATTTTTTTGAAATATAGTCTTGGTGATATGAAAAGCTGAAGCAAAACTTTCTCAACAAAACTTTCTAGAATTTGACTAGAGATCTTATGTCAGTACAGGAGACGAAACTCTGTTTCTTTGTTCTGTATATGAGATTTTTTTCTTATTTAAAACTTTTTGTAATGATTTATAAGTAGTATGAGTCACATGAAGCTTTCTGTTTAGTGGGCAGGCATCATATTGTAGAGAAGAGGTAAAAGACAAAAGATATTTCTGGGAATATATGCAGAATATTATGTGCCATTCTTAAAGACACATGAAGGAAGTTAATGTGCAGCATTGTTGTGCTGTTCAATGATAGAAAACTGTATGGATGGTTTAAAAATGTCTCTCATAGTCCTTCCAAACCCAGTCTTGGGCTTTGGAACATCACAGGTTGTATGTCTATTTCTCTTATATGCCTATTTCTGCTCACTGTGCCCAGTGAAAGGTGACCAGCTATGCTCCAGACAATGTGTGAACCTAAGAGAATTATCTCAGTTGGCAGAGAAAGAGATCTGAGTCCATTGGACCAGCTGCCAGAGGCCCAGCTGGACAATGTACTTTCTCTAGCTATAACTGTAATGCCAAAGCCTTTTCTGACTGTTTGCTTTTGAGCCTTTATCAGTGCTGCTAGCATTTAATTCAAACATTATCAAACAATATCTGAAGCCTCACAGGCTGGATTATAAATTGTAGTTCTGTAAAGATGTAGTTAGGCTGCAGGAGATGAAGACAGCTGCTAATGAAAGCTATTGGTGTGCCAGCATGTACCTGAAGACAAATTCTAGGCCCAACATGCATTAGGCATCTGGTTTTATGCCAGTGGCATATGGCAGTTTCACACCCTTATCAAGAAGTCATCAAGAAGTCATCCTCACAGCAGCATTAGCCAGGGACAGGGTCAATCAGCCAAATGTGGGGGGAATAACATGTTTCAATACATTTTGTGACAAAGAATGTGTTTTGCAATCACAAGTACTCACAATTCTCTGATAATTTTGGAGAACACAAGTGTACAGCTGCTGGGTTGTCATAAAATCTCCCATGCTTATACATGATCGTGCTGTAAAAGGTGAGGCAGACAGCTAGTTACAGGTAATGATTTCAGGGTGACTGGATAGGCCTCCACAAGACATAAGACCTATAACTTTGGACAATAAATGGTTTGACTTTTAGGTTCCCCTGTCCAATACAGGAATTGGACTTGATGACTCTTGTGGATATCTTCCAACCCAGGGTATTCTCTGATTCTCTGATTCTGTAATTCACAGGACTGCTCAGTATATAGGGCAGCCTGCTGTACTATATCATCCTTCCAATAGATGGGACACATGTATATTTACTCAGGCACATGAAACTGGTGGGTGGAATGATCTGGACATATAGCGTGCTGACACACTGTTGGAGTCAATGAAAGATGAACAGCAAAATATGTAGGGATAGAGCTTAGCTATCTCAGATATGTCAACTAAAAGCAAACCTACCCCCTGCCCTCCCCAATTCTGGATAAAAAAGTCAGGAAAATTACTTTTAATTCTGTTTTGGCTGGCTGGGAAAAATAAACCTTTTTCACTAGGTGAGGGAAGGCTACTGGCACCTCTGGGTACCATTAATGCTTTCCAGGGGCAACAGAAGCTCATATCTCCTTGTTAGGAATAAAGTCACCTTGAGAGATAATCATTAGACTCTCAAAGAGACAGATGAGTGACACTTTCTCAGCATCTGGGACCTGCTTCGCAGGTTTGCATGAGAGAACCTTGATGCACCTACATGGACTTTATGCAAAATGAATCACTTCATTTAAACGGGCAGCATGTTAAGGGCAGATGGCAGCATCCCCCTGTGCACCTGTGCCTAGCAGCAGAGTGCCAGCTCTAGGAACTCTTGGTTACAGAGGAGGCAGCCCCTCTGCCACATTGTTCCCCAGTCTGGGCTCTTATCAGCTGTGGCATACGCCAGAAATGATGGAGGCTGGAGTGATTGCAGGGATAAAGCAATGGAGGGGCCAGCTTCAGGCTGCACCATTTGTTATAGTTCTCGAGTCAACTGTGAGGAGAGAAAAGTCTAAGGCTCTGGAGCCTGTGGATCACCTGATATTTCTTTTTGGAAGTCTTGCCCCCTGCCCAAACATGACTGCATATGGAGAGGGCACTGGTATGAACTCTGTAGCCACAGATGTCTACTTTGCTGGGATGTGCCATGTTTGACAGAGTGGCCTGTGAGTAAGCATGAGGTTGGAGAGCAAGCATTGCTGTTTGTTATAAACAAACCTTAGCAAAGTGCCTGTAATTGCTGTGTTAGAAGGTTGGCCAGGTCTAGAGGGTAGCAGGGGAAGAAAATAATGTTTTCTTTTATCTGCTCTTGCAATCAGCTGGAGACAGATGAAAGTGGAGACAGTTTTAACCTAAGCAAATATTATGACTGTGCTTTCATTTGTTCCTCTGTTCTTTTACTCTTAGTTACATTTTTATTTGCAAACGAGACTATGCATGGGACTGCTTCTGAATGTTTTTCCTTTTTTTTTCCCTTTTGTTTTTCTTTAACTTAAGGAGATATGTTTCTCCTCAAACTCAACTCTTGCAACTGCCTCTGCTTCAGAAGTATGCAAGTATGCATATTCTCCTACTCCTCACAACTTCCAGAGCTCTGACACAAAATTGAGATGAATATTCTTCCACAACTACCACTGAGGGAATGTTTTGCTGTAGTATGGTTGATATAAAACCGTGCTGAAGCAGGTTTTCAGATTTCCCAGCAATAAAATGCAATGGCATAAGTAAGAGAGAAGAGGACCTGTTATCTTAAAAACAGACAAAACCTGCAATTCTTATGGAGAGAATTTTCAAAATTAGGATTCAGAGACAATAGTAATTTGCACTGACATAATTAGAATTACTTACCTATCTAAGATCCCCATAGTGCTTTGAAACTGCAGAAACTGTAGAAAACTGCTAATGTTTTGGTACAGGAGGAAAATGTTGCTTTGCTAGACTGCTCAATTGCTCTAATTCTGCAAGAAAGACCAAGCCAATAATAAATAGCTCCATCAGGGTGACTATTGCAGGCAGGTAGGCTTATCTATGTAAAGAGTTATTCCAGATCAGCTTTCGCTGATTAAATCTGCTGTGTGTGTTATTGCAACAGAAATAGCTGTTCTGTTGTAAAACAGAACACTCTTTCCTTTTGCTAATTGCAATGTTTAATGGTTCTGTACACTTATCATATGGGGATAAAAAATAAATATTACTTCAGATTTATTTTTACTGTAGTATGTATTTTCCACATATCTTGCTGCTTTCCTTCAAAACTTAAAGACTGTTTAAAGCACATTACAAACTGTATTGCCTCCACACTTGTCAGGTATGCTTTATGGCAAGCCAAGATGTTTTCACAATGACATTCCTGCAGTCTTAACATCTGATAAATAAAAGCATGACTATTTTTCTCAGCTGTTCTCTTTGATATTTAATTATCCTAAACTGGTTTGTGGAAACAGTGGCATATGGGTACAGACTAGTTTGTGAGAAGTAATGACTATAGGACCATTTCTAGTGTATTGTATCTTATGTGAAGAGTGAGAAGCCTTTCTACTCAAATCTAGAGTGTGCAAAGGAGCAGTCTGAATCCTTGCAATATTTAGTATGAATATGTTTTTACACACAGCTCCCAGTTTCTGAGTAGTCATAGATTTAAAGGCAGCCACAATATTATCATTTGGTGATGCTTCCTTCTCTGCTTAATAACTGGACTGTTTTGATTTGTGGCAACAGATAAATCAGTTAAAAAATTTTAAGAAATATATTGAACTTTTAAAAGATATTAAGGATTTTCTTAGTAAAAAATGTCTTTTTAAGAAAAAAACCATGAATCTGATTGTTTATATGTGATAGCTTTCAAAGGGTATATTTTAGGTTTTTCTGCAGTTTCAGATTTTTGTTTTTTAATGAAAAAAATTATGTTTTATTATAAAAACACATTAAAATGCACTTACATGTTCAAGTATTTTGAATTTTACAGCCTAGAAATACTCATATTCAAATGATATAAAAATCAAGACAGCTTTACTATAGAAAAATTAAATGAAGTTGCTTTTTGCTGTGCTTTTAGAAGGAGCTCATATTTCTAGGATGTGACATAAAATAAAGCTGTAAAAGATAAATAACTATCAGTTATATGTTCTTAAGATACATATGATTCCTGCCTAACATTATACATGTATACAATTCAGTTATAATAAATAATAATAAAAACTGAAAGACTGTGTAACTTTTAGAATTCTTCTTTATATTAGGGTTTGAAAGATATCTACTCTTAAAACTCTCCTTATCTTTTCAAATTTCTGATTGTTTATTCTACCCTACTCTTTTCTTACAGGATATACATACAGGATACAGTATGGCAAATTATAGATAAGAATTTTCAAGTTTAAATAAAGCTAAACATAGTTTTTCAGAAATGAAATCAGCTTTATTTGTTAAAGTAGTTGTACTGTGTACAAATGAAATTACTATAACTTACAATACTTCAGGCATACAACATAGAGGTTTTGCTTCCGCTGGAAGAACAGTATTTTAGAAACAAAAGAATTGTTAGAATCAGACATTGATAGCAGTAATAATATAATAATAATAAATACTCCACATTTATATTATCTGAATTTATAATGACCTAGCATTTCAGCATTAACTAGTACATCTTAATACGCCTCCAACATGTAGGTAGAAGAGTCTTCTGTAGTTCATAGGAGAAGAAAAATGTATGAGTCATGGTGAGGGTTACATCAACCCTAATATATTTCCTCTTGTTCAGTTTCACAACTGCCAGCAGCAGAACTCCAGGAGGAAGGTGAGAAGGCAAGGGATTGTAAACACTGTTTGCTGTAATCTTAACCCACCAGAATATAGTCTGGTAATTTCCTCCTTTTCTGATTTCAGTTCTTAAAAAAAAAAAATCAAGAAAACTAGATAGTTAATGAGTAAATATGTAAATTTGAAAACATAAGGATTTTCAACGTACTTGAAAAGTCCTCTGACATCTCACAGGTACTTAAGTTAAAGATATCAGCAGTTAAAGCCAATAAAAGGGACTTTTCTCAGGGGAGAGATGTAAATAGATGTCCCATCAATGATCGTTTGAGGAGCAACAGATAGCACTTATCAGCTCTTGCAGGCATTAATCTCAGAATAATCAAAAGTAAATACCAAGCAAGAGCAAGAGGAAGAACCTCACGAGAGGTATGCACTCAAGCCTCCTGAATGTCGGTTTTTAACCCTTCCTTTAACAAGAAGGAATTTCACTTCTAGCACAAGCTGAAAGCCATACCCTCATTTACGTGAAAGCCACCGAGTTGCTGCTCAGAGGATTTTCCACTGACACCTTTTATTGCCCTTTTTAAGCTGAGCTCAATAGTAGACTGCTTTTACTGAGCCCATTATGTCTTTTGCTCCTGTGGGCAACAATAGGGCTGATTCAAAAGGAACTCGAGCTTTTAACTCTTCTGAAGAGTGTAACAAGTAAGGAATATACCACATATAATTGTTCGATATAGAAAACTTCAAGGAAAAAGTAGTTCTGGCGGCAGGTTCGTTTTTTTGTTGGGTTGCTTGGGGTTTTTTTTTCCCCTATCTGCGGTTGCAAATATAGTAATGGCACCAGATATTTTGAAATCTGTATTTTCATCTGAATTGGTTGTACAACTCAGGAGTCAGAGCTTCAAGACAGTGCTACTCAGGTAGGAGTCTGGTCAGGAAACAAGAAGCTGCTAATTAATCAGAGCACAACTTAATCTTGAAACTCCTACAGTCTGTTGTTTTCTTACCCTGCTAACCAGTGATATAGGCACAACTGAAGGAAAACACAAGATGGGATTGAAACATGATGGGTGGAAAGGGCAAGAATATTTTGACTGATTTTGCCACTGAAGAGGAAATATTATTAAACCCGTATTAGTCATCTCAGGAGTATTGAAAACAATCTGCATCAAGTAACGAGTTCTGCATGGAAAATAATACTTGTAAAGCAATTCTTTAAGTCTTTATGCTAGTTGATTCAAAATTACTCAGCTGTTTATTCAGGGTTTTTCACAGCCTGATGTAGAAAGATTTGACTTAAATACAGTGTTTTTGAGGAGACTGGCTGCTACTAATTTACTCTGATCAGG